>PVLA01002707.1:0-252708 GCA_004027455.1 Hydrochoerus hydrochaeris
GAGATGTTATTTTGTGGATGAAAGAGTGATAATGAGCAGGAAGCACTTAGCAGGGTCCCTGGCACAAAGTCAACAAGCATCTGGAAACTTCAGGCCACTCCTGCTCTAAGAACCCTTCTTCTATAATAACTTCCACAAAGTAAAACTAGAGTTGAGGCAAGGCTTGCAGAATGATGCTGGCTTTCTTACCACTGGAGTCCGTTTCAGAATCAGTCATAGTTCTTTCTCTTTTCTTCAGACCTTTCTTTTGGATGACTAGATTTCTTTTTGTCTGTGGAAATAAAAATAAAAAACTGACTCCTAAGGAAGAATTTATGACAATCAGTTTTATTGTATTTATCGGTAACTCAAGAAAAAAAAAACTCTACTATTCAACTATTTATAAAATTAACTTTAACTCCTTAATAAAGAAAACACTAATGTAGTACTTTCTTTTCAGTCTTCATCCTCTCTGATGTATGTTCATCAGTGCTACATTTAAAGAAAATGGTTGTAAGAATGAGAAAAGTGACAAGATATGGATCATGGAATATCAAAATAGGGGCTTAAAAATTTTAGTAACAGCACTGATTGTCCAAGAATGGTTAAAAGCAAACACTAGATCAACTTTGTTCAAGGGTCTACCAGCTTTATAATAATAAAAGAGCTTACATATTCATAATACTTTAGTTTACAAAGTGCTATTCAAATGAGTCAGTATGAAAGACTTATATTTTCAGAAGAAACCACAAGGCCAAAGTAGGAAATGAGAAGGGAAGATGAAAGAAACTGAAGATAAGAAGGCTGAGGGAATACTTTAAGATTTTGTTGTAAATGTCTAAAGGACATAAGTGGAACAATAATTGTTCTGCCTTTCCAGAGCAAGAAGAGCCTAACAAACTATAGTCTACAGAGATTTTCTCCCTCTTGTATAAAATTTGAGAAATGAATATTAAAATTCTACAATAGTGTAGAAAAGAATTTTCGTATTAAACAATCTTATCCTCTGGAGATCACATCCAGGATAATTTGGTTATTGCCGCTGAAAATTTCTTTAGAGTTCCCTCCAATTCTGCTTCTGTGAGTTCAGATCTGTTGAGCATCTTCCAAAGGTACCTATAAGAATGAATTTCAGATGACAATGCTTCAGCATCCTGTCACAAATTGCAGGTTTACCTATCAAACACATTGTCTAAATTCAGTCAAGTGTAGACATGGAAATAGAGGACAGGGAAGAAGAAATTTATGACTAACACTGAAAAAGAAGTAAGCAAAAGGAAAAACACTACTATTTTGAAAATATTAGATATGGGAAAATTAACTAAGTAAAAACATACTGGTATCTTTGTTTTTAAAAATCATTTTATAATACTATTATCAAGTGTGCAATCTTCTTAACTGGTTAGTTAAGAAAAACTAATTCCAAATAATATAAACATATTATTTGTTTTAACACTGAATCTTTTTATTAAGAGGAAATCAGTACCCCAAGTATTAAAATTCTTCTCAAAGTTACTGGCAGCTAAAATTGATGGGCAGCAAGTTTTCTTGGTTATGTTGTGTTTTTACAAATTAAGAGATAGGAAAGTATAAATCATTTAAAAAGAAAAATGTGAGATGCACTTTACAGTTCATTACTTACTAAAATTTTGATAAGACTTCACATTTAATAAATGTTCTAACATAAATATTTTTAAGTAACTTACTGTAGTTCAGAATTGTATTAGTCAAGTAGGACTGCCATAGTAAAATACTACAGACTGGATAGCTTAAACAACATAAATTTATGTTCTCACTCTTCCGGAGGCTGTAAGTTCAAGATCAAGATACCATCAGGATTGATGCTAGCAAAGCCTCTTTCCCTGGCTTTTAGACAGCTGCCTTCACATTGTGTCTTCACATGCCCTCTCCTCTATGTGTATGAAACAAGAGAGATCACTGATGTCTCTCTTCTCTTACAAGGACATTACTACTGAACTAATGCCCACCACTGTGACCTTTCATTCAACCTTCATTACTCTTTAAAAGCCCTATCTCCAAATATAGTCCCATTGGAAGTTACACATTCAACATATAAATTTGGTGGGAAGGGAGACAAAATTTATTCTACAACAAAGATTCTTTGTAGAAAGTCCCCAAACTTCAAAAGTCCCCAAATTTCCAATTCTCTCTCTTGCTTATTCTCCTCAAAGACACAGACATGTTGCTTATAACTCAATAGCAGAAATTGCTTTTTAAAATATATATACTTAAAACATAATTGTACTGCATATAATTATACACTATAATTAAATGTAATTGTGTAAAATAAAATGCAACTGGTCCTGTTAAGTCCTAGCCTTCCTTTATATTTTAAACTTTAATAAAATTTGGTATAAATGAAACTCAAAGTTTAAAATGTAATTTTCTGATAATACTATCAAATGATACAGACTACAGAAACCCTGAGCAGCCAGGTGAGAAATAAAGCCAAATAACAAACAAAGAGAATGGAACATAAAAGGCAAACCAGGAAGAGTAATGTCACCAAGATGGCAGAATGGGGTTTCCAGGTGGT
Source organism: Hydrochoerus hydrochaeris (assembly GCA_004027455.1). Classification (NCBI taxonomy): domain Eukaryota; kingdom Metazoa; phylum Chordata; class Mammalia; order Rodentia; family Hydrochaeridae; genus Hydrochoerus; species Hydrochoerus hydrochaeris. Next base: position 2,537 of record PVLA01002707.1, read on the forward strand.
CATCCATCATGGGAGCTGAAGAAACCAAGTGAGAGATTACAGCCTCTAAATGGAACACAGAAATAAAGATGAATGCATTGAAACTTGCCTCTCAATATCTATAATGTCTAAAATGTTTTTTTATGTTTAACACATAGTACACCTAAGATACCTACACTATAAATAATATTAAATATAAATACTTATACAGAAATAATAATTACTTCCCCCCAAAAAAATCTATTTTTCCACTCCAATATTTGCTCTCAGAATAAAATTGATATCATTCTCACCTTATCTTTAAAGGTCAAAATTGAGATCACTTAGCAAGACCTTTCTTAAGGTAGCCTTGTCTGAAGCTTAACATATTTGTTTTCCTACATCCATCCAATTATCTTGTCTCATAGAAAGCTTTTTCTATTTTAAGACCTGAACCTCAACCTTTGACCACTCCCTACAAAGAACTTCCACTTGCACAACCTTGTGTAACTTCAAAAGGTTCTGTTCATTCATTCAGCACTTAATGGTTGAGCACCTACCAGAAGCTCAGTGTAGTGGAGATTAAAAATATACTCACAAACGACAACACAGATACACACACAAAAAAAAATAAATGTGATGCATAGGTTTTTACACCTTGACCACATCCAATACCAGTGGCAAAAGACTAAAGAGGGAAACCTGGGCACCTGAGGATGGAGCTCAAGAATGTGTGAAAATGTAAGGGAGGAAAAGGAAGAATAAGGAAAGGACTGCCCCGGATAGGCTGAAGAAATGCAGGAAAACAGGGCCAAAGAAGTTAGATGGACAGAAGTGAGAGTCCAAAGGCAAATGAGCTCCCCAGAGCCAAGGTGCAGCAGACCCATTCTCTGCCGCAGGCTGAACTCCTTCTCCTCCCCTTCCCCTTCTCCCCTCTCGGCCTCCCGGGTTTGCCCAGGTTTGTCACTCCCATAACAGCGCAAGTAGCTGCTGCAATCGGCGGAGAAAGCTGAAACCACGAGGTTGCCCAGCAGCCAGGAGCACACTCTCTACTGAGACTGGGACTGCAGGCGGGAGCAGCAGGACTGGTTTCGACAGACTTGGCTGAGGCCATCTGGTTGACAGCCCAGGCCAGTTGGAGTCTGCAGACTGAAAACTCGAGCGGGAGCCAGGAGCGGGTGATTTCCCTTGACTTGGGATTCTTTCAGGAACTGGAAACTTTTTGCCGCTGGCACACGAGGTCATCTCCTTAAAACTGCATAAAAGGATATGGAAACTAGTGCAGCCTCGAAAATAGGGGCCACTTTGGCGAGCTTTGTAAGGCCTCCGTTGCCATGGCTCCGAAAGCCCGCCCCGCACTTTTGCCATAGCTAAGGAAACCATGGAAACTGTTGCTAGTACCTTAACAAAATCCTTTCCCAGGTCTACAAGTCCCCCTGCCCAGCCGAGGTGAAGGGTGAGTGCATCGATATGAATAAGTTACCACTGCAACCCGTTCCACTCATCTTTCGGTTCCTCACAAGACTTGCCAGGTCCAAAACTGGACCAGAGACCACGATTTATGGGTACCCTACGCTCCTGCTTGAGTAAGTGAACGGTAGGCCACAGACCACAGGATATATTCCATAATTCCAGAGAGTGGCCATATCAACCACACGCAGAATCGGTTCTGCTCACATTTCAAGTGCTTTCCTTGAATGTGTCACATAATTTATAATAGCGGGTTTTTACTGCACCTCATGTGTGTATGTACTGTATATGTAAGATATATACTGTAGTTTTATATATACATATATGAGGAACACATTAAATTACATGCTTTCTGAATCTATCTGAATAAAAAAATTAATGAGATAGGATAAAAGGACCACAGGATTCAAGCTTGCTTTCTTTCTTTCTTTCTTTCTTTCTTTCTTTCTTTCTTTCTTTCTTTCTGTACTAGGAATCGAACTCAGGACTCACACTTGCCAGGCAGGTGCTGCACTACTGAGCTACAACTCCAGCCCTATTCAAAGTATTTTCTATGTAACTGACAGTGTGTTTATTCTGACATTGTAAGATTCAGCAAAAATAAAATACAGTAGACCTTCTTACATTTGAATTCCAAATAACAAATTTCTAGTACATCTCCTATAATAATTAGTGACTACTTTCTATTAAGCAACTATTTGCTACTAAAGACAAGGTGATGGCCACTGTTGTACCTCCTCCCTTCTCTCTCACCACTTGCAAAAGTATAAGGTTTTTCACTTGCTATTTGAGAAGGGAGGTCAGGCAGTCCCCGATACCCAGCAGCTGGTGCAGCATTCACAAGTAGTTATGTTCTTCTTTTGCTGGACACAAACCCACCAAATATCAACCTAAAACAAAGTTATGAGAAACTGACTACGTGAGACAAAAAAAGACACTTGAAGCACAGACAGAAAACACCAGATGTCCTCTCTCTTGCTCAGGATAGGTGAATGCTATTGTGGTCCCTATAGATAAGATTTATTGAGATGTACAATCAAATGCCCCTGGTTTCTGAGGACATCTGAGTTAGAGGGAATTCCTGCTTTCTGAGGCCCTCTCCAAGTTGCCCAGATCTTTTAATAGGCTGCAAAATCCTCTTACTGAGGTACTTCACAGTTTCCTGTGGATCCTATCATTTTGTCTTAGTTTTACATTTAAATAGATAGGTTCGTGGCAAAATCTCTATCCTTAATATTTTTTACTCATTTCTTATTTGGTTTGACTGCATATTGCCAAGTGATTTTTCACAAATGATTCCTTCATTGTATATTCCCTCTTTTTTTCATGGTTTAAGTAAGCTGTCTGTTCCATTTTTGGTATATTGTATAATCGTTAGCACTTATGCACTCCCCTTTTCCCAATAGGAGGGCTATATATCTCTGTATAGTTGACTTTGCAAGGTTCAAAGAAGAAAAGAACAATTAGCAGCATTTAACAGGTCATTTAGGGAAAGATTTGTTAGGATTAGGCAGAAAAGGGGATAGTGATGAAAAGGCAAACATACACTTAGCACTTACTGGGGTCTAGGTGTTTATTCACTTAACATTAAGTAATCTTATCTTTTACTGGACTAAGCCAAGCTTTGTAAATAAATTAGTGCTTGATCTGGGTCTTTATGGAAGACCAGGAAGTGGCCAACCAACCAGAAAAGGTATGGGTACAAGAGGAATGATTGATTATTCCAGATGCAGTGTTCTAGGTAGGAACAGATTTGGAAGCAGTAAACAAAGTGGCATATTCTGTAACCTCTAAGCAATTTGATACTATACACAATTTCATTTAATCTTCAAAACAATTCTGTGGTAAGGTAATTCTGTGGTAAGTTACTAATGTCCCTATTTTATAGATGAAGAATCCGGTTCAAGATTACACAGCTAGTCGGTAAGAATATGGAAATTCCAACCCACTTACAGCTGCTCAAGTCATTGTTTTTTTCTACTTTACTGGAGTTTGTTCTTCCCTGGTTTGGTGACTTTACCGAATCTGTGACTCTAAGTGTAAATCAGAGGAAGAAATCTGGGCCTGAATAAATGTCACTCTCATATTTTATCACAAAATTGGATATATATTTAGTATATACAAGATTCTTGAAAATTTTCAGTGTAGTTCAGGCTGGCCTTGAACTTACAAAAATCCTCCTGCCTCAGCCTCCTGATTGCTGGCACGTACCACTATGTCTGGATATATTCTTGGCATTTTAACACAGTACAGGACAGTTACTGCCCTCAAGGAATCCGTAGTGCTCAAATGTGGGAAGCAGACATGGACAAATTATCAACAACAGTCAACCAAAACCTTTAAGAAAATGAAACAATTGACACGTCCAAATCCATTTAACACAGGTTCTTTACTTTAAAATCTACTGGGTTGTTTGAAGTGAGGCTAAGCTCTCAGACCAAAAAGAAAGTAAAAGTTGAAATAACATTTTGAAAAACAGAAAACTAATGAAACTTTCAATGGTCCTATAGCAAAGATAATTATTAAAGCCAGTCAAGATTTTTGGTCTTCTCTGCTTTTCTGCAAATAAAATTCATTTCCTAGTCTTCTTTAATTATAGGTAGCTTTTAAACTTCAGTTTTTCCTGGTTTGGAGGTCTGAAGAATACAGGCAGAAGTGAAGAGAAAGTTGCCTATCCTTTGAAAGAGTGAGTTTCCACCTCAATTGGGTCTTCACTTTTAAAACCCTTTGGCAATGGGACAAAGGAAAGGCAATTCCTCACTGGTGTTAATGTAGGTGAAAAGGAAAGTGTATTGTGTCTTCCATTGTATGAAAAGTAATAAATCCCACATCGAGAATGGCTTTTACTACCATGGTGATCTGTATTTTAAAGACAGTTTAGTTTCAGTTGCATTCCTGAAATACAAATAGATTCTAAACTTTTGAGATACACTTTGTTCACTCGGGAGGCTGAGGCAGGAGGATTCTTGTGAGTTCAAGACCAGCCTGGGCTAATAAGTGAGCTCAAGTCCAACTTGAACTGCATAGCAAGACCCTGTCTCAAAAATCAAAAAAAACCACTTTATTTCCTAAGTTTTTGCCACTAGTTTTTCAGAAGAATAACTCAGACAAAATGATAATTAATCTGCTGGCTAATACTTCTCTTTCCTGTGAAATGTGTTTGTACTAAACAATGGAACATTTGTAATTTTACATCCTAACAAAAAACACCGATATTTTAATAATTGCCTCATAGTTTGCTTTCCCATAAAACAAAATCTCGGAGACTAATTTAAGGAATTTCATTTGAATTTATTATTTCCAAGTGAAAATAGAGCTGTATTATGTCACTTTGGTATTGGACCACGTGGTTTTACTTTATTGAGAAGTACAATAGATTAGGGATAAATAGATGATGATATCCATGCTTGATTTCATGGTGAAGAAAATCAGATATAGTTAGATATGTTTTTATGCAGAATATTCTGATGTGCATTTTCAGCAAGATTTTTGTAGAAAAAAAGCACAGGAATTTTGACTGAAAGGTAAATAGTTAAAAATTCAAATTTTGGGATAGTAATCATATATATATATATATATATATATATATATATATATATATATATGATGAAAATAGTGAATGGCCTTAACTGTTGCAGAAAAACTGTTATTATTTAGTTCCCTAGTTGAATATAGTCAATAATCATCCTGAAGGGAAATATTTTGCTCTCCACTCATCCAGTTGCTTCATTCTTCATACTAGTCAGAAACAAATTACCAAAAAATAAAAAAAAATTTAAAAAGAAGCATATGACCGCAGGGTTTTTTTAAAGTATTTAATTCATAGCTTATCATTCATTAAACAGTTTCTGGACACCTACTATGAACCAGATCCTAAAGTCTTCTGAGGATGAAATGCTATGAAAATAATAAATTAACAATGCAAATGTTAACTGAGTGTGGTGGCTCACACCTACAATTCCAGCACTAGGGAGGCTGAGGCAGGATATCCACGAGTTTGAGGCCACTTGGATTGCATAGTGAGTTTAAAGATAGCCTGAACTACACAATGAGACTCTGTCTCAAAAAATGCAAATGTTAATATTTACTCACCTTATGTTAATATAATGTTACTATTACTCAAATGGCAATATTCAGTTTGTCATTCTATCTTCTGTGCTTCTATACCTTATGCAAATAGTTTTGACTGTGTTCATGGCCCCATCTACTGAGCCCTCTGGAAAGGCAGAAAACTTTCTTATTTCATGTTATATCCTACAGAATCATATATGTTTTGCTACAGATTAAATGGTTGGTCAGTAAACTTCAGTCAAAATGAAGGAAATAACATAGGACTGGACCATTTTTTATTCAATTAAAAAGTCAGAAGTTGTCCAAACGCTAGATTTCTTTCTTAAAAAGTAGTTACTAGGGCCAGGGATTTAGCTCAGTGGCTTAAGTGCCTGCCTGGCAAGCGCGAGGTAGTGAGTTCAATCCCTTTTACCAAAACAAAAGTAGTTACTGAACAGATGAGGTGGGGCACACTTCTAATGCTTGCTCCTGCACAGAGGCTGAGGCAGGTAGATCACAGGTTTGAGGCCAGTCTAGTCGACTCGGTGAGACAGTGCCTCAAAATATAAAAAGGAGGGCAGGGATGTAGAGTCCCCCTGGATTCCATCCATAGTACCTGGGAAAAGGGGCGGGGGTTACTGTAATTTACTATTGGTTTGTCAGTATAGAACTCAAATTATCAAGAGTTAATAAATTGTATTTCTTCAGATTGTATTTCAGGGTGATTTATCACCTACCAGGCTAACAGAGCAAAATTCACACGTGTGAAAGAAATGAAACCCATATAGTCTCTAATAAAAGTTTGCATGCACTTAGATGAACACGGCCAGCTTCCCCTCCACCGCAAGTGGGTAGGTAACTGCGTTACCGGACCTTTCCCTCTCCTGTTTCCCACACTTTCGCCCTCCAGAAAGCGCTGAACACCGGCTGACTGAGCTTCCCAGTCTTCCTCCGCCCCCTTGCGGAAAGAGCCGAAGGCAGAGCGGGGCTCCGAAGCGAAGCCGCCTAGGGCTCGGGCCCTTCCGGACAGACCCGGGTCCCTGTCGGAAGAGGAGGGCGCCAGTGCGCTTCGCCCCCGCGTGGTGCCCTCTGTCGGCGGCGTGGGGCAGCGGTAGCAGTTGGTGGCGGCCGGAGGCGGCAGCCTTGTCGAGGTCGACTAAGACTGTAGCACCCTTGAAAGCAGCAGCAGAAGCGCCGGCGAATCCAGCTTCTGTCGGTGGAGGACTCCCACCCTTCCCCGGCCCGGCGAGGAGCGGCGGCGACGCCCGGAGCAGGTGAGGCCGCAAGCCGCGGCGGGAGGGGGCGAGGGGGCGAGGGAGCGCGCCTCCCTCCCGGCCCTGGGCCGCGCCTGCGTTCGCCTCACTTGAACCAGGAAGCGGCGGAGCTCGAGGCTCTGCTCATCGGGCTCTTTCTTTGTGTGGGTTGGTGAGGGAAGCAGGGGAATGAATAACCCGGAGGGCCGCAGCGCGGTCCCTTCTCCGTCCGGGGGCCCGAAGGGCTCTCAGTGCCCGGGGCTAGGCCCTAGGGCGTGGGGACACCACCGCAGGGACTCACTTGGCGTTGCCCTGGACCCCCTGCTTTCTCTTTTGTGGGGTTTTTTTTTTTTTTTTTTTTTTTGGCCACCTAGTCCTTACTTTGATTTGGAGCTTTTTCTGCCCGGCCCATCCTCCCCTTTCGTCCCCTTCCCGGGGCATAACAATGCCACCTCCTCGCCCCTCCCTAGCACCGCACCCTACTGCTCGCCACCTTCTACTTTCCCTTTCACCCCTCATTCACTCTGCTGTTTGCGCCTCCATCTGTATTTGCCACAAGCCGGCTTTTCGCGTGAATTGAAATCAAAAGCCTGCATTGCCTCTGGCAGGGTGCAAATGGAGAACAGGGAGGTGGAGGGAAGGAGATGGGGTTCAGCTGCCGCAGGGCGCCGCGTGTTGGTTTCACTCTCTGGCCTATGGCTTTTATGTTTTTCTGTCTAGCAGCTCCTCTGGTCTTGTCCTCGGTCAAGGATTTGGCCTACAAAGATGTAGAATGGCTTTTTCACTGTGAGGTCGCTAACCTTGGGTGAGGAAGGGCTCAGACCGACCTGTATTGACCCAGGGCCTACCCTAACCTGCTGGAGGGGGACACCTAAACAAGAAACAAAGTCCTGGCATCACCTGGACACGTATGTTTACGCCTACCCACATTGAGAAAATCTATTTGCAATGACAAATCACGGGGCCGTATTTAGAAAACCTGCCATTCCGATTAAAAGTGACTTCTGTTAAAATACCTGTATTTCGGAATCCCTAGTTGCTGGCACATTGTCCAAAGGTCACCCATTATGATTGAATACCTTTATGGTGGCCAGCTATTCCTGGGTACTGTTAATATGCAACACCTGACTGATGATGTTTGAAAGCTTTGATTTTTAGACTTTTTGTCTTTTTGTTAAATATGATTTTTAAAAATGTAAAAGATATGTGAGATGTTCTGCCTTTCATGTGTATATAATTTCAGGCACTGTGACTGTGATACTCTGAATAACTTTAAAGGGAAATAATGTTAAAAGTTTTTTTTTCCTACTAAAGGTACTTAATCAAGCGATGGTTAATACATACTGTGTTTTTAATATATGTGTATGTTTTATAACTCTGGCATCACTGTGTAAGGGATCTCTTCTGTGAAGTGCAAAAAAAGTGTTTTAAGCAAGATGTGGTGATACATACCTGTAGGCTGAGGCAGGAGGATTGCAAAGTGGAGCTCATGCTAGATAACTTACTAAGACCCCATCTCAAAGTAAAAAAAAAAAAAATTAAAAAGGGCTGAGGATACACCTAGATGAGTACCCCGGGTTCAATCCCTAGTAATGACAAAAAAGTGCTTTAGGGACGATACACAGCAGTGCCCTTTAATGGCAACCCCTGCACCTTCTAGAGTTATGTCTCCTCTGTTCCAATAATTAATGTTTTCATTTTCACTAATAGGTGAAAAAAAGTTTTCATATCAACATACATAGTTCTTTTCTTTCTTTTTTTTTTTTTAGACAGGGTCTCACTATTGTAGTTCAGACTGGCTTTGAACTACATAGCCCAGGCTGGCCTTCAGCTAGCAGTGATCCTACTGCCTCAGCCTTCTGCATGCTAGGGTTATAGTCATGCATCACCCTACCTGGTATTTGTTTTTTTTGGGGGGGGTGGAAATTAATGGTGATTGAACCCAAGGCTTTTTTATTAAGCCATGACACCCCATTTCTTAAATTTTGACATAGTCTCAGTAAGTTCCTATGTTGCTTAGACTGGGCAGGAACTTGGGATCCTCCTGCCTCAGCCTACTAGAGTACTAGGATTATAAGCACATGCCATTGTGCCCATCTCCAGTGCACATAAATTCTTTACCAACAAAATGAAATGTTTGAAGTTTTTATGTAAATATGCATTAAAAAGTGGCATGCTTTCGTTTTGCAGTGTCATATTTTTTCATGATAGCCTCTGGTGAATTTGTGGTGAGAGAGCTAGGCAAAGAGATGAAATATAGGAAGGAGTAAGAATCATGTTTAGTAGTTTATCAAGATGAGACAGACACCCCAACTTAATGCAAAGTTGTGAGATAACTGTGTTAGTAAATGTTTTGGACTGCAGAAAGTAGCTTTTAAATATAATCTTAATGATAAGATTAGTTAAAATTTAGGAAGAATATGTGTTTCAGACTAAGTATTGAACATGCTCAGCTTTTCTGATATTTATATCATTCATTTACTGATGAAATAATTTCTGTGCATTCATGATGAACATTTTCCTTAAAACAATTTTAAGACACTTAGAAATTAAATTTTGCCTCTCCATGAGGAGGAAACCCAAAATTGGTACTAAGAAAATGAATTCTAATCTTTAAAAGTTGCTTAATGGAGGTAACGTGTATCTGAGATTCAAAGGAAGGCAACTGTGGGAATTGTTGTTCAAATCTGTATAGCAACTTAGCGTTTAGTTAACTCTTCTCAGGAGGAAGTCACGGGATCTGACACATGGTCCAAAGGCCAGCCTGTATGAATAATTTATACAAAAGCCAAAAAGTTATGGCAAACTGCAGTTTAAGCTTGAACTGTTTAATGATTCTGTGGCTTAAATTCTGAATGATAAAGTAATGTATGTTTTTGTAATCCTCCATCATCCCCTCCTCCTCTTGTAGGCATGGAGAGTAGAAAACTGATTTCTGCAACTGACATTCAGTATTCTGGCAGTCTGCTGAACTCCTTGAATGAGCAACGTGGCCATGGACTCTTTTGTGATGTTACTGTCATTGTGGAAGACCGAAAATTCCGGGCCCATAGGAATATTCTTTCAGCTTCAAGTACATACTTCCATCAGCTCTTCTCAGTTGCTGGGCAAGTTGTTGAACTAAGCTTCATAAGAGCAGAGATCTTTGCAGAAATTCTCAATTACATTTATAGTTCTAAAATTGTCCGTGTTAGGGCAGATTTACTTGATGAGTTAATTAAATCAGGGCAGTTATTAGGAGTGAAGTTTATAGCTGAGCTTGGTGTCCCACTGTCACAGGTTAAAGGCATCTCAGCTACCTCTCAGGATGGTAATGCTGACACCTTACCTCCTGGTTCTAGTGACAAAAACCTTGAAATACAAAAATCAAAAGATGAAGCCCAGGATAATGGGGCTACTATAATGCCTATTATAACAGAGTCTTTTTCATTATCTGCTGAAGATTATGAAATGAAAAAGATCATTGTTACTGATTCGGATGATGATGATGATGATGATGTCATTTTCTGCTCTGAGATTTTGCCTGCAAAGGAGACTTTGCCGAGTAACAATGCAGTGACACAGGGCCAACCTAACCCAGGTGCTGTTGCTATTTCAGATGTTGCACCTTGTATTAGCAGTAACTCTCCCCCTTTAACAAGTGTCACACCTTCTCAGAAACTTCCCACTCCTGTGAATCAGGCAACTCTGAGCCAGACACAGGAAACTGAAGCATTGCTGGTATCTTCAGCTCCAACACATCTTACTCCCAACATTATTTTGTTAAATCAGACACCACTTACTACACCACCAAATGTCAGTCCTTCACTTCCAAATCATATGTCCTCTTCAATCAATCTACTTGTGCAGAATCAGCAAACACCCAATAGTGCTGTTTTAACAGGAAACAAAGCCAATGAAGAGGAAGAAGAGGAAATTATAGATGATGATGATGATGACACTATTAGCTCCAGTCCAGACTCAGCAGTCAGTAATACATCTTTGGTCCCACAGGCTGATATCTCCCAAAATCCCACTTTTGATGGATCATTGATACAAAAGATGCAGATTCCTACATTTCTGCAAGAACCACTTTCCAATTCTTTAAAAATTTCAGATATAATTACTAGAAACACTAATGATACAGGCTTAGGATCAAAACATCTAATGGAGGGCCAGAAGATCATTACTTTAGATACAGCTACTGAAATTGAAGGCTTGTCTACTGGTTGCAAGGTTTATGCAAATATTGGTGAAGATACTTATGACATTGTGATCCCTGTCAAAGATGACCCTGATGAAGGGGAGGCCAGACTTGAGAACGAGATACCAAAAACTTCTGGTGGTGAGTCAACAGGCAAACGTATGAAAGTAAAACATGATGATCATTATGAGTTAATAGTTGATGGAAGGGTCTATTATATCTGCATTGTGTGCAAAAGGTCATATGTCTGTCTGACAAGCTTACGGAGACATTTTAACATTCATTCTTGGGAGAAGAAGTATCCATGTCGCTACTGTGAGAAGGTATTTCCTCTTGCAGAATATCGCACGAAGCATGAAATTCATCACACGGGGGAGCGAAGATACCAGTGTTTGGCATGTGGCAAGTCTTTTATCAACTATCAATTTATGTCTTCACACATAAAGTCAGTTCATAGTCAAGATCCTTCTGGTGACTCAAAGCTTTATCGTTTACATCCATGTAAGTCTTTGCAGATCAGACAATATGCCTACCTTTCTGATAGGTCAAGCACTATGCCTGGAATGAAAGATGGCAGTATTGCTTATAAGGTTGATGCTGGAAAAGAACCTCCAGTAGGGACTGCATCTACTCAGAACAAGCCAGTGACCTGGGAAGACATTTTTATTCAGCAGGAAAATGATTCAATTTTCAAACAGAATGTAACAGATGGCAGTACTGAGTTTGAATTTATAATACCAGAATCTTACTGAACTCCTTTGAAATATAAAGTTTTGGTTTGGATTAATGGGCAAGGATTTCAGAAGACCTGTAAAACCAGTTAAAGTGAAACAAGTCCATTTGATCTGCCACATCTGAAGGTAGCCTAGTTGGGTTATTGTTAATATTTAGGAACAGATTTTTCTGAAATTTTGAGTAGAGGATGAGAATCCCCCCTCCAAGTATATGTTTATATAGTTAGCTTTCAGCTCATTTAAGAGGCAAAAGTGAGCAGCTCAGAGACATAGTTTTCTGAATAGAATTTAAAGCAGTCTGAATGTTTTTTGAAAATAACTGGAGTTACTAGCATACCCTAGCACATGTTAAAACTTTCCCCTTCCATGTTAGCACTTTACTGTTGATTTCTCAGTTTTAACATTGAGATTATAAATGTGTGTTGTCTTGTATATGGCATAAAAGGTAAAGAATAATGTCTAAAATTGTTCTAGAAAATTTGAGAATAAATCTCCACTTGGTTATGTAATGCATAGTAATCTCCTGCCTCCCTCCCCTAATGAAAACAGCCATGCAGACAAGTCTTTCATAGGAAGAATTAGTTTTAGCTTGTTTGAATTAATCTTCACTCCTATTGCCATTGTCTGTAATAGACTTTGATCACTTTGCCATGATACATGCCTTCACAATGTGGTCTCTGTGGGCAAAAAACTTATGGAAAAATAAATCTATAATACAGCCAGGAGATGAAAAGTTCTGTCACACATATTTTTCTCTGCTCTTTCATAATGGAGACAGAATGGAATCAAAATTAAATTTTAAAATATTCCCACAAAATGTTGCAAACTTTTCAGTCAAAAATCCACCGAATGAATCTTTATGTATCATTTGACTGTAAATCTTCATAAATGATAGTCTGTAGATGAGACTCCTATGTATTTTGGGCTGGAGGTTATAGGCATATTTTTAAATGTTCGTGTTCCTTGGAATCTCTAATAGATTTTTCACTTGAAATAATTGAAATGATCTCTATTTTCTTTTCAGCAAAATATGTTGGATTTTTATCCCTTCTAAATTGCATTCCATCTGTAACTCATTACAATACTGTAGCAGTTACAAACTACGTGTGGGGTACTATATAGACTGGTCAATTCCCATTTATTGTCACAAATATAAATGCCACCTTCCTTCTAGATTGCCACATTTAAACACTTAGAAGATAAAGTTAAAACTTACTCAAATGCTAGTACTAAAAGGAAACAGATTGGAACAAATATATAGCCTAGCATTTATAACAGAATTAACTTGGTGAACTTCTTGTAAATGAATTTTTGCAAAGGAAAAAAATTAATAGATACTGAAAGATTGTGTATAGTTATTAGTCATTCATATCCTTGCTTCTTAAGTATTTCTTAGTTCAGCATAGATATTTTCTTCCTCCTTACCACATATTTTTAAAAAGTCTTATTTCTTGATGTTGATTTAAAGCTTTAATCATAATTTCTTATGTCTATGTCATTCTTCAGATGATAAGCAAGATACTAAGATAATGATGTCAGTGTTCTTTGGGCAGAGAGGATCAGACGTCAGTATTTGCAATAATACAAGGGGAAAAAAGTAATATCCTTTGCTTAAAAGGTTAAGTTTATGTGCATTTATTGTTTTCTGTTCTGAGAGTCTAAACTGACTGTTAGAAAATTTGAAATTTCCTTGTAACTTAAGGATCAGATCTTTGGAATCACAGTATCTTCTTCCTTTCTGTGTAGGTATTGATAACATTATTCTTTGACAGTAGGGTGTACTCTGAAATATTCTCAGTGGAAATTGGACTTTCATTAATGTTATTTAGACATAATTATTTCTACCAGTGTGAATGATACTGATGCCAGCAGAGCTTCCGGACCTTTCAGACTCAACTGCTAGATAAATTACTTTGTCATAATCAAACTTGGTAGTTTCTACAAGTATGTTATGACAAACCAAGAATTAATTCTGTAATGGAAAGCTATCCATTCTGAGTAATATTGATATAGTTATTTGCTGCTGCTGTGCTGTGTAAATTCTGAATACAAAGTGTTAAACTGTGCCTACTAAAAGTATGTTCTGGAGTTTCTGAAGAGGAGGAAACCTGGAAAGTTAAATTGCAATTTTGCCAGAAGACTCTTACTTGATGCATCTCAAGGTCTTCAGATTTCTGTTTTTTTTAAATCTTTACTATTGAGGATCCAACATAGGGGTGCTCTAACACTGAGCTAAATCCCCAGACCTTTTTTAATTTGAAAATGTCTTGCTCAGGTGGAAATTGAACTGGTGTGCTCTCGTCTCAGCCTCCCTCAGTGCTGAGACTATGGGCTTGGCTAGGTCTTTTGTTATTCTAGAAGTCTGCCCACCCAAAGTTGGATTTCACATGGAATATGCTTTGGAGTTAAAATTCTTCATTCCTAATTTCTACTGGATTGAAAATTTGTAGCACAATGCAGTTTAAACTTACCATGAGACTTTTCTATTTTATACTTAACTTTCCAGGTGTCAAATTTTCGTTTTTCACTCAGGTTGGCTTCAAATTTTCTCCAATGATAAATTACCCATAGATATGCTAGACAGGAATTATTTGAAATAGTAAATGTGTTAAAAGAAATAACAAAAATATTCAAACCAGGCAAAGATTTTTAAATGTTTTAGCAATCTTGCAAGATGTTAAAAAGTATTTTTCAATGATTATCATTTTGGTCGTATTGATCCCCATATACATCCACTATGAGGAAATGATGTCACATTTTCCCATTGTATCAAAAAAATAAAACAGTAAACATTGCTGAAACTGTTTTGTATTGTCAGGGCATGCATATTCTAAAAGAGTTAAACATTAACTGTATGGGCTTCATCACCTTTATCATCCATATGAAACCTTGTTCATTTCCCCCAATACTGTATTGTTCATACTTGTACAATTTTGTGTCATGACTTTAAGTTCTACTTTTCATGAATTGTTACCTGATACTCATAGAGCTTATGGCAAAAATAAAATGATTTAATTCTAATCATTGAGTGCATTTTTTACAAGATTGTCTTTGAGAAATTATGCAGGCTTTTGTATTCTGTTGTTTTCAGTTTTATAAAGAGAGACTAGAGCTTATTTCTGACGAAGCCTGGCAGAATTTTCCTTAAGGCCTTATATATTGGTGAGTCATGTCCCATTGTTTCTTGAATCATAATGGTCAGAATGAGGTAAGTGCTGTCAATTGCTTTAGTAGGCTTGGTATACTTTTGTAAAAACCGTGAGGAGTCCTGCAAGTGGATAAGGAGGATAGTTTTATTAATTTGAAACATCACAAAAGCAGTCAGGGTTCCCAACATGGCAGTGATACAGATTTTAAGCAACATCCAGTTTACATAGGTTCTGGGTTAATATTTTAATGTTTCATGCCCTGTTCAATACTGTAAAGCAGAATTAGGATTAAAGCCATAAATTACAAAATACAAATTCCTTCATTACAGCAAGTGTTTTGCAAAAGAGTAAAGCAGCAAATATTAATTTTTAAGGTAACATGGACTTTATATACTTAAATGTAATAAAAAAAGCTGCTTAAATTAAGTGTTACAAAATCTATACTGTTTCAAGTTATTTTGTAAATAAGAAAAATACATAGAAATGAGTCATAGAATCTTCACACTTTAAGAAATGTAAATGTAGGATATCCTGTATAATGGTATCTTTAAAAATACAGGTTTACTAAAGGAAAAGGTAAAGTGTAAATGGCAAAAAAATATTCATTGAGTATTACAAGGTGATATTTGTATAGTAAGTCAATTGGTTATTAGTCCCTTTTTGATATCAAGTAGAATTTTAATCTCAGAACTGTAAAAATAATAGTAATTTTGTATAACACAAAGGGATTATAGTATTTCAGATTTGGACTCTATAAGACAACTTTCATGATGCTGAAAGTTAAACAATATTTTGCAAACATTTACTGCAAACAATGAGTGCGCTTGTTGTGCCTGGATGATTGTTGATGACCAGGTGTCTATGACCAGGTAGATGAGAGCACCAACATTTGTCTGCTACCTCTAATCCATCAAGTCAGGAGGTAGCAAAATTGGCTGAAAAATTTTCCAGAATGTGTTCTGTGTTTGCAGAACTATCTAATTAGTTACCCTTCTATAGTCTGCATTTTTACATTATAGAAGTGTAGGATGATTGATTAGTCTTCTTTTTAAACCATTTCTCAGGTTAGCATAAGATCCCAGTGAAAGTGGTGATTCTAAAGTGAAAGCATGGATTCCAAAGTGTTCTAAACTCATTAGGTTGATGACTTAAAGCTATGTATAATTAAAAGAACTGTATGAATACCACAGTGTCAGATGGATTTTAAATCTACCATAACACTTAGAAATTTGTCAAGTTAGCTACATTTGGAGGTTTTACAGACTTGAGGCATTGTAACACTTTCATAATCTTGAATTAACTCTGTCATGATTGGTCTCAACAAAAAAGGACAAATAAGAGCAGTGGCATTAAAATACAGATGATTCTTTTGGGGTGAGGTGCAGGATACGTGCGGTTTGCTGGGGTTGAAGCACAATATTTGAAGATTAAATAGTCACAAAGATTAGTAACAATTCATATCACAACCCAACCTAATCTAGCATCTTTAAACTCTGATTTTCAACTGTAAGTTATCTCCTGCAGCAAATATATTTTGTAATAACACAACATATAGTTGAACCTCAGTCTCTTAAATTATCACATGTATTACTGAAATCTACTTAAAACTCAACAGGTTGCTCTGTATTTCAGTGCTTCTGGAACAATCCTGTTTCCCTCTAAAAATGAGGAAATATTGCACTTTTCCCTTTAGGAGCCACCAGTAACAAAAGCTGAACTGAATGAGTACAACAGCCATGTTTACAATACAGAAAGAAAGAGTAAGATACAGGCAGGTTTTTTATATATCCAGACAAAAAGCAAATGAAATCTTAGCCAGAGCTCTCTGTACTGGAACCATCATCTGGGAAATTTTCCTTAAGGACTAACATTAGTAGGGAAAGATAGGACCTTGTAAGCCAAGTTCTTTAACCAAGGTGCTAGAGTGGCAATCTGCCAGGGCCTGAGGACAACACTCCTTTACATAAAGTGAGACAGATGTCAGTGGCACTTGATACCAAAGTGGAGCACGGGGTAATGCAAGTCCATACTTGACAGTCTTCTTGCTGGGCTGGCTTCCCAACCTTGGTTAGAGAGTGAGCTGTTCTTCTTGGAAGTGCTTGTTCTACTAGTCACCCTTTCCTCACAGTGCTGACAACCGTCATCCCTATCTTTCCCTAGCCTGGCAGGCTGTTGTAAAACTTTATGCATTAAGAGTCACACTTTAAATGTTATACCCTACATAATTCCACTAAAGCAGAGATACAAAAGCCACAATAATCTCAATAGCCAGTGGATATTCATTCCTCCTTTAGGGACTGTAAGGTGGTGGCTTTTCAAAAGGTGGGTAGTAGGGTGGAGAATAACGGGGTGGTACACTCGAGGGCCACATGTAGCTGGGTGAAGGAGAGCCAGACTGAGGCTCATCAGAAAGTCCAGAGGGAGGGGAGGATGGAAAGACACTGGAATGCTGTGTAATAAAAAGAAAACATCAGCTTAGGCAGTGATTTTGTGATTTCCTAAGTAGTCATGACTAAGAGGGAATATGGGCCAGGTTTGCTTCCATTTGGAATAACAGAGCTCCTACACCTTACAGTGTTAATGAGGGACATGGAACAGGTGGTCCCACCTTCCTCTCAGTCACTCAGTTTGCAGGCCTCACTCAGCTATCTGGGAATCCACTCCTTACTCTTGAATGCTGTGTCTAGGCAGTTACTGAATCCTGTTGCTTCTAAAGTGTTGCCTTTTTAATACAATGCCCACTTTCTGGGTTTATAACCCAAACCTTCAGTACCTCTACCTTGGGCTATGTCAGCAATATCCCAAGTAGTCTTCATAAAGGTATATTTGGACTTAAGAACCTTTAATGTGATTAAGCTTTTAATTCCTGTGAAGTTCTTTGCTCCAAGAATATATCATAGGGAAGTAGTGCAGTGGTCAGGAGCCCATCTCATCCACAAAAAAAAATCAGAGGAGTTAAGTGGCTTGGTTGGATTTGAAGTCTCCAGACTAAACCCATCATTTCTATTCCGTTTGAACTAACCCCCAAGCCAAATACTCCCATGTGTAGGGTAGGCTGGAGAATGCAGTGTAACAGACATAAAGGTAAGAATACCAATGCTAAGGAGAAGAGCAATGTGACAGCTTGTAAACACTGAGAATTCAATCTTAATTCATACTGTGTTGGAAAGGAGCAGATAGGGATTTTTTTTAACACCAGTTGAACTGGCATATTAGGAGTCATTTTCCCCTCTCTCAGTGATCTTCCTGCTCAATATTTGGTCTGTTTTGTTCATTGCTGTATCTCCCAAAGTTTAGAACAGTGCATGGCAAATAGTAAGTACTCGGTAAACCTTGAATGCATGAAGATAACTTCAGTAGTATATAACATAAACTTGGCAGGCTTCTTTTAAAAAAATATCTTCTTAGAGATACAGAACCACCCTGTGAGCACTGTTGCCTTGCTCCAGGAGTGGAATAAGGCCAGAGGGAACTGTAGGAATAACTAGATGCAAGAAACAAGTTTTAAGCTCTCAGAACAAAGATATGCCAACAAACAGGTTGGAAGAATTACAAATACTCTGTTGTATCTTAGCTCTAGAGGAGCTGGTATTTTTGTTTCTAGGTCTCGCTTAAGACACTGAAATGTGTCCCTTGCTGCATAATGTGACATGGCTGCAATTCACTCTATGCATTCTTTCATTCTGAGTGAAGGATTGACAGGATCATAGAACCTACAGCGAGCTTTTAAAGGCAAAATAATTTGGAGCAGTGGGCTCGAGACAAGCAAGATGTCTCTCTAAAAACTCTATTTTTCTCTTTTCAACAAGATACCCCTTGTTAAAACAACAATACAGTGATATGTTCAGAGAAATTTCATTGTGCAAACATCACAGAGTGTACTCACAAACTAAGACAGCTACAGTGTCACTAGGTGATATAATCATATGGGACAACTGTTGTATGTAGTCTGTCATTGACTAAAACATCATTAAGTATCACATGACTGTATAGTGATTTCCCATTTCCACCCAACATTCTCCAAACTCCCTTTCTCCTCCTTTTCTTGTGTCTTTTGTTTCCTTTCCTCAATTAATAGCTCTGTCCTCTTAACCATAGAAGAAAGCAAGACTTCTCAGGGCCAAGAGTCTCTGTGCCCAGGCCTGTGGCAGGGATAGTGAGAGGCATCAGGCCAGTTTTAGGTGTTCCCAACCGCAGAAGGGAGAGGTTTTCTGCAGTAGAACTAAAGGCAGTTCTGTGCTGAGAGGCATTAAAAGGCTTCTGTGAGCAGCAGCTGCTGTGGGTGGCAGTTGTATGCTTTGATAATAAAAGGGGTACAACGGCCCTTAGGTTTTCACTTCTCAGTTTCATGTTTGGGAAATATTCAAGGGGAATGGAGGGGAGGTGATTCTCACCTCCTTTTGGGCATAAAACTAGGAGTGTTAAGGATAAAATTGAAGGGTTTCTGGCAGAGCTAAGGAGTCAAGTAGCTGTAGTTCATACACCCTTGGGGTTTGGGAGGGAAAATGCCCACAGTTCCGGTGTCTAATTGCCTTGCAACAGATAAGAAAACTTGGGAAATATTTGACTGTCATGGCTAGGGAGCTGGCCTGGTGTATTCTACTTCCTATTTGAGAGTCTGACTTTATTAATGTAATGGGTGGCTTAGGAGAACATAGCTGTAAAGTACTTGCATACCACAAAGCCAAGAGGGCATCTTAAGTAGTTCACAACTGTACCTAGTCAGCTCTAGCTTCCTGAGCTGCTTCTCAGAGTCCAGGGTGGCCTGCAGGTTGATGGTCCTTAGAGGGGGCACTGCTCTTCAGGCACACAGATGGCTTTTCCACCTTGGCCTCCCTCCTCTCCACCCAACAGCTAACTTCTCAAAATCAATGTGCTATTCTTGCTTCAGAAGCAGTGTAGAGCAATGATTCCAAAAGGAGCCCTGGAACTGGCTGGCATCTAGATAGACACTGGGTCCCAAGGGTAAAATCCAGGATGTGTTGGTTCTTTGCATTTGTTCTCTTACACCGCCCCCCTCCCCGCATAAAGCCAAAGCTAAAGAGGTAAGTCAAGAGTAAATAAGAAAGGGGGGAAAGAAAAAGGAAGGATAGGAACAGGGGAGGAAAAGAAAGGAAGATCTTGGCAAGAGAGGAGAAAAAAAGAGTCAAATGACAGCAGCAACAGCCTTCATGGGCTCTCAGCCATAACTACCTCCGTAACTACCTCCTCCAGGATTAAAGCAATCCTTTTGTTAAATGGACCCAGGGTATAATGAGTCATTTTCAGTGGTCTAGGTGAAACATAATGTACCTTCATTAGTTTAGTTAAAAAAAAAACACAAACAGAAGTGCTTGCATTTTGCACAGGCTGAGACTTTTCAGCTTTAAAATTGGCAATTCGCCAAACATGCAGGAAAAGGAACAGACCGTGGTTAAAGTGGAGAGCATGGCTGGGAACTTTCAGGGTTTACATAAAGCTACACGGAGTTTAATTTCCCACCAGAAGTAGAGAATAATGCTTAATGATCTGTAGAATTGGGACTATTACCTCCTCTTACTATAGCCTCTTACCACCTCTATGACTTGAGGAAGTTGCTTAGCCTTTCTACAATTCAGTCTTCCCATTTTAAAAGAGGCAGTGACTTCCCTCCAAGGATGAAATGACTGAATGATGACAGATGTAAAGTACTTGGCATAATGCCTGGAACCTAGTAAGTCCTCAATGAATAGTACATATTATTAAAAAGTAGAAGCGCCTACACTCCTTGAAGTCCGTGTTCTAAGTCCAGTGTATAGGTTTAGACTATGTGGCTAAATATGGATCCCTCTCTGGATTAGGGTCTCTATTTTTATGGAACCCTGGGCAATTTTTTGTTGTTTTTCAACTTGTTTGTTACCACTGCTGTCCCCTGCCCCACCCATATCCCTCAACAGAGCTCTTAATGCGGGGACTGTCTTAACCTCTATATTCACTGCTCCCAGCAAAGTCCCTGCCCCTGGAAACACAGAGAAAGTGTTGAGTGACCTGAAAACAAAATCCTGCATCACTGGTTGACAATGTTAGTCTCATTTTTATTCCTGGGGTAGAGTTTGAATGAGGAGTGGTGGACAGAAACATGGCTCCATATGCCAAAGAGGGGTTTCCTTAGAGTCGTAGCAACCATCACAAGAGATATCGTCGTCCCTGTTTAAGGGATTCATTATAAAGTATAAATTCCTAAAATCAATGTAACTTACATCGATATAAAAATGGAAGAGGAAACCAGGCCTGGTGATACATGTCTGTAGTCCCAGCTACTCAGAAAGCTGAGGTGGGAGGATTGCTAGGGCCCACAAGGATTTGGTTTGGTTTGGTCCAGTTCATTTTGAGACAGGGTCTCATTTTGTAGTCTAGTCTGGCCTTCACCTCACTGTGTAGCTCAGGCTGGCCTCCATCTCATGGACATCCTCCTGCCTCAGCCTCCTGAGTGCTGGGATTACAAGCATGTGCCCCCATACTTGGCTCTAGAGCCTGCAAGTTTGAGACCAGTTTGGGCGATACAGTGAGAATCTTTCTCACAAAAAGTAAAAATCAAGGAGGCCTTTCATGCTAGACACATTATGGCCCCTCTATCCCATGATTTTTTTTTACTATAGGGGCCCTAAGAGAATGAATGATGGCCCTTCATGTATTAGTTTCAATAGGTTTGAATTCTCTTAAAGGATATCTTATCACTTCTATCATTCATAAATTTATCTATGCTCTTTTTGAACATATTTGTATTTTCCATCCTATTCTATCTGGGTAACAAGTTACTCAAGTTGTCTGTGTCAAATAAAATTTATGACAAATTTTATTTTTTCTAAGCTTTAATGAAATCTCCTTGTATTAGTATATATTTTATAGAAGTTAACAAGTCCATGTAAATACCATATCTACTATTGCATTAGAAAGCCTTAATAATACTTAAACCAAATAATATTTACTCCAAATAATATTTAAATCAAATGCAACTACATTTTATTCAATTTCCTGGGGTCTTTTAGTTTCAATCATTTTGTTAAAATGAAGCTGAAATTAGACTACCCAAAGCTTTTGTATTGTCAAACAGGCTGCTTAAATGCAAGTGCCCTGAACAGTCATACTTTTATGTTTTCTCTCGTGGATTCTTAATCAATAGAAGAAAATTCGTTATAAGTTTCTCTCCTTTAAAAGGCTTTCCCTATGGTTCTTAAATTTTGAATTAACCAGATTTATTTTATTTTATTTTACTGGAGACTGACCTCAAAGCTTTTGCACTGAGCTACATCCCCAGCATTTTTAATACTTTTTTTTTTACTTTGAGACAGAGTCTTGCAAAGTCACTAAATTGTTTAAGGTGTACTCGAACTTGTAGTCACCCTGCCTCAGCATCCCAGAGAGCTAGGATTATAGGTGCACACTGCCACACTCAGCTAAATTAACTAGATTTTAGTGTAACCCCACTCTTCTGTGGTTGAAGATTTGTAATCATTGGTATGATCTGGAATGTCTCCCTGTGGCCCAGATATTGCAGGCTTGGTACCCAGCCTGTAGCACTCCTTGGGAGGGAAAAGTGGTAGAACCTTTAAGAGGTGGGCCCAGTGAAAAGAAGTTAAGTCGTTGGGAGTTTGCCTTGAAAGGGATATTGGGACCCTAGACTCTTCCTGTTTGTCTCTGTCACATCCTGGATTCCATGAGATGAATAAGCGTCACGCAGCATGCACTCCTGCCACAATGTATGGTGCCACTACAGGCCCCAAGCAATAGGGATAAATGACCATGGCCTGAATCCTCTGAAACTGTGGGCCACAATAAGCCTTTCTTCCTCTTAAATTATTTATTTCAGGTGACTGGTCATAGCAAAGGAGAACTAGCACAGTCACTATATATACCTAAAGGACCATTTCATTTATTCTCTTAAAGTGCCTAGTTCAGTGTTCTGGACACAATGAATCCCTAATTTTAAATATGTTCCTTTTTTGGTTCTGTTTTTCTGCACTTAGTCTCAACTCAAAAGGAAAAGGGAAAGTGCAAATTTGGTAACACTATTTCTGAACTATGTGATAATAGGGCAAAGGGGGGAGGGAATGTCATAAAAATAGTTTTTAATGTTGTCTTGGGTAATCTGAAGAAAATAAAGGGACTTCCTTATTGCAGGTTTGATTTGAATGCTTGTATGGCTCTGAATGCCCTTTTGCTAAAGAACAGGGATAGACCTCTCCCCATACAGAGAAATGGACAGAGGTCCATGGTAATGTAATAATGAACTGACTCTTCCCAGCCAATTTATCTCCTCAATATAATTTAAGACAACTTGGGATACATTTTCTTTTTCTAATTTGGGATACTTTGATCCTACCCTCCTCCTCTTTATTTTTTTTTTTGTCTCCCTGTTTCTTCCCCTCTTGTGCCATTCCCAACCTTACACATCTCCTGTCACTGCCTGCCTATGTAGTCTTTAATCTACTCACTGGTACTCTCTGGCTGCTAAAGGCCATCAGGGATAGACATCCTGGCTACCTCATCAATACTATAAAGACAATCAGATGACACTACTACTGAATTGAGGGAGAGATCAAGAGACCCTGAGCAAAAGCCAGGGGAGTAGAGTTCTTTCTTCAAGCATACCTGAAAGTCATAAGCAGAGTAAGGCGGCAGGTGGGGAGGACTATGGTAGTAGGTATTGTATGATGCCACTTGAGGACGAGCATAGTAAGAAACAGTAGGATGAGCATTTTCAACAGAACAGTTCAGTGCTGGAAGAGTAGGGTTCTGTAGAAAAACCACAAATTAGAAACAACATAGATACTCAGCCTAGGAGAATAGTTAAATAAACTGTGGTACATCTATACTGTGCAATATCTATGCTACTATTTATAAATGATGACATAGACCTATATATAGTAACAGAGAAAATTATCCAGGGTATGTTGTTAATTTTTTAAAAGCCATTGTGTTTAACAGATATAGCATGAACACAGTTCATGTGAAAAACTCAAATATTTATATATAAATATACATTTATATATAAATTTTTTTATAAAATTATACATATATGAACATACACAATATATGTAAATGAAACAAAATTCATCTGGAAAGATTCACGACAAATATTTATTGTGATTATCTCTGGGGAAAGGAATCATATTAAGAAAATGAGGATTTTTAACTCTCTACTATATGTGCAAGAGTTTTATAACTATTATATATTGTATTATTCCCCCCAACTTTTTAATTTGAAAAATTCAAGCCTATAGAAAAATTGAAAGTTTCTATGTGATTGTTTAAAAAGGGTTAAATATAAAAAATAAGACTCAAAACACAAAATATCAAATAGACAAAGCTGGACAGTCTACTGCTCTCTTGCTTTAACAGAATTTATTCAGTCACAAAGCAGTTTACAGAAGCTGTAAGGATTCTTGCCAAACTTACTAGGGAGTTTTCTAAAAGACAAGAAAGGTATTCATTTTTTTTATCAATCCTGCATGGCTAGCAGTAAACAGAGACCACAAAACTAACAGTAAATAGAGACCACAAAACACTATGTGAACATATCTCTCCTCCCATTTTTGCAAGCAAAACAGTGCAGAAATAATTTTTAGCATTTTTACAACTTGGTAGTGCATCTAGTCCTGTAAGAGTTAAAGCTAATCTTGTCCAAGATGAAGGTCCTACTCTCAACAGGGCTGATGCACATATCTAACGGAAGGTACCACTGCTCATTAGCTTCCAAGTACTGTGCCTTGTACCACATATGTCAACATGTGGGATAAATGCATTTTCCACCTTCCATATCACTGACTGCTCCTCTATTCACGTGGATAATCAAGGGCTGCCTGAAAGATCAGCGTGTCCTCTTTCTGGTACATAGCTACACCACATTAACAGAGCAGAAGCTTCCTTTCAAGTAGTGAAAATACATGGGCAAGCTTTGGCAGTGGCACAGGCAACTGTTTTATAGGTGCTGGCACAAGAAACTACCTTACAGCAAGTTTCAACACAGTTCTGTTCCTGTCTTCCTTGCAGCGGGTTACTGTTTACATCTCCAGGAGGTTTGAAGAGCTACAAACCTCAGTCATTACGATGCCGCTCACAGACAACTAGAGAAATATTTGTCAGCCTTTCTAGTGTGTGGGAGAGGGCTGAGATCTTGATCACTCCAAGGGCTGGCTCTCTTTACAGAGGAAGAGTATTCAGAAATTCCCTTACCTTTTCACCAGAATTCTAGGAAGTTTAACCTCTGGAGAAGGACCAGAAATCATGTTCCCTTGATCTTTTGTTCATTAAAAACATTTCCACCTAGGTCATGCAAAATGAAACTAGCTCTTTTATCCAAGTGAACTAAGCCTAACTATGGAAAAACAATCATGCAATATAAACTATATCTATAAAAGTTTTTGCATTTTAAGTGATGCTAGGGGTCCAGGATCATATTTGAAAGAAAGTTGGTTTTTACAGAAAAAAACAGAAGAGGAAGATTGAATGAACGTAGGAAAGCTACTGAAAAGAGTTGAGGATGGAAAGGGCAAAAGAGAGAAAAAGAAAGAGGAACTAAAGCAGAGGGGAAGAGTTAGGCAGGGAAGGGGCAAAATAGATGGCCCAAAATATTAGTCTGTTTATGTTTTAAATCAATAATGCTGACTTTAAAACAGATTTGAGCTCTGTCTGTATTTGTGTACACACGTAATATTGTACATGGCCAATGCACACGTGTATTTTTGTTCAAATTCTGGGCCTTAAAATGTGAGACCCTCGTTATTGACCGGTAGCATTCTGAGCTCCTATGAAATGAAAGATTACTAGGTAGCACAGGAAATGGTGACAGCAATCTTGCTTGGACAAACCTGAATCTATTCTGTGAGATGATTGTGGACTTTGGGAAGATTGCCACTTTGATATCAGTTAGGAGAGTATGGCAAGGTGTAGTCACTATTTAAAAACTCATCTTAAATCTTCATAAAAACACTTCACTAAAGGTTTCTTCAATATTCTTTTTGTCAAGCACCTCTGGTCAGAGAATGTAGATATCCTTTTTCTTTCTAGGATCCCACAGCTCTGGAAAGTGTGGCTCCTAACCAATTCTATTGAAGACTGTCAGCTTACAGTTCTTGGCTCCTGTCCTCATTCCCTGGAAATGGCTTCCACCAGCCAGAAGCCCTGGGCCTCCCTGCCAACCACAGGCCACTCCACTCTGGGAGGAGACACAAGTCATCAACAACACTTGGACCTAGGCCAAGGATTTATTTAGATTCACTTGGTTAATGTTTCAAGACTTTCTATATCATTATCTCATTGTAATGAAGTGACGTAGGTAATAGTCCCATTTGGTGGTCCCATCATATACCCCCACTAGTGTTCTGACATCTCATGAACCAAGGATCTTTCCCCCTGATCTTGGGGAATCTTTCATTTTCCCCACTGATCTTTGATAGCATTCCTAGGCCTGACATCTGATAATGCTTGGTACTTTCCTCACTCCCTACCTTTATGTTAAAGAAGCTCCCAATAGTTGGAAACAACTCATTTTAATCTTGTAGATTAAAGCAACTAAACAAAGGATTTAATGTCATTACAGCACTTGTAGAAACAGAAAGGGCTAACCAAAAGTTGGGGGAAGCAGGACTAGAGTAGGAAAAGCAAAGGCTCTGGCATTCG
Source organism: Hydrochoerus hydrochaeris (assembly GCA_004027455.1). Classification (NCBI taxonomy): domain Eukaryota; kingdom Metazoa; phylum Chordata; class Mammalia; order Rodentia; family Hydrochaeridae; genus Hydrochoerus; species Hydrochoerus hydrochaeris. The sequence continues at coordinate 28,974 of PVLA01002707.1, forward strand.
ACAGATCTGAGCTCCAGTTATAGTTTTGCTACTTATATCTTGGCTAATCACTTGACCTCTCTAGGCCTATTTCCTCATCTGTTAAATGGGGACAATAATTACCTGACAAGATGGTAATAGTGAAGATTGAAGAAAAGCAAATGTGCAAAAGCACTTCAAAGAGAGTAAAGGAGCATTACTGTACTTACTGGGAAAGACTATCAACAAAATCCTGTTTTGCTCTAAAGATCACTGATAACAATGAAATGGAGAATTCAGAGATAAACCTACACATCTGTGATTAACTAGAGCGGAGAGAGAGCAGTCTCTTGAACAAATGTCCTGGAACAACTGGATATCCACATGCAAAAGATTGAATCAAAAATTCAATCAAATAGATCAAAGACCTAAGCATAAGATCCAAAAGAGTGAAACTATTACAAGAAAATCTCAGGAAAAATCATTATGACCTTGCATTTGGCAATTGATTCTTAGTAGAATGAGAGAGAAAGCAAAAAAAGCATAAGTGATAAAAGCTAAAATAATTGGACATCAAAGGACAGTACCAAAAAAGTGAAGTGACAACGTATAGAATGGAAAAAAAATTTGCAAATTGTGTATCTGATAAAGGTCTGGTATCTACTATATATAAAGAATTCTTGTTTGATCACTTGGCCTCTAACTTTATCCCTTCCCTAGGGTTGGAAGATGTCATAGCTAACTATACAATGACACTGCAGTTGTTCTCTCTTGTAAATGAAGAAGTAAAATTAATGAGACAGGCAGTCCTCCAAAACTAGATGGCATTAGATATTCAGTAGCACAGAGGATGCTTGTGCAAATGTAAAAAGTGAATGTTGTGTATACATTCCAGATCCTTCTACTAATATCTCAATAGCTGTTCAAGATATTAGATAACAAATGACATGTCAGACTCTAAAATTCCCTGGACCTTATCTTTATCCTGCTTATGGGAAACCATTACTAGCCCCTCTTGGTGGAAATCTTTGTTACCTCTACTCATAATTATCTTGTTGATTCTATTATTTAGCCCATGCATACTTGTTTCTTTGCCTTTGTCTTCTCCAGACTTAAAGTTGTACGCCTACCAAAGGTGAAAATGCCTGGTGTCTATCAAGGGCCTTTAGGCAGACCCTCTGAAGAGTATCCCTGACTGCTGATCAACAACTACAGCTCTCTTCAGCCTGAAGAAGCCAGATCAGTCATTGTCCATTACTCCCTCACAGCAGTTCAGTGTACTTCCTCAGAGGAGGGAATGCTATAAGCAGCTAAGTTAGAAATATTATATTATAGGGCTTGGGCCCTTGAAGGAGCCAGTGCAGAAGACCAGATACCTTGAAGCCATGGGGGACACAGATACCTTGGCTGTAGGGTCAGACCTCAAGACAAAAGATAAAATGAATACACCCACATACTTCCTAAGGATAAACATCAGGGACTGATATTCTAAATAGGTATCAGATCACCTTGAAGATGTCAGAAGGAGGCACTAACCCAATCCCTACAAGAAAAGGCCCTGTTCTATATGTATGCCTGCTTGCTATGTGACTCACTTCCTGATTTGATCCTGATTTAATCAATTTTACCTAAGCAATTATACTCATAATCTTATTGGTTGACCATAGTTCTGTCCCACCACATGCCCACCTTGAGATTTCCCATTTTTCCTCACCTTGGACCCATCTCATTTTGTGGTTTTGCTATATAAAAATCCTTAGAAAAGACAGGGTCTTTGGCAACCTACTTGGGACCCCTTCTGTCTCTCTCTCAGATAGAAGCTTTCTTTCTCTCAATAAATATATTCTGCTTTTAAAAAAAAATTCTTATATCTCAACAATAAAAAGACACTCAATTTAAAAATTGGAAAAATTTAGATAGGCATTTCTTTAAAGAAGGTACACAAGTTGTCCATAAGTTCATGAAAAAATATCTGACATCATTGGTTATCATGGAAAAGGAAATCAAAACCACAATGAGATATCACTGTGCACCCACTATATATGTGTGTGTCTGTGTGTGTGTGTCCGTGTGTCTGTGTGTATGTCTGTCTGTGTGTCTGTGTGTGTATAAAGATGCAGAGAAATCACAACCTTGTACACTGTTGGTGGGAATATGAAATGATACAGCTGCTAAGGAAAACAGTTTAGCTGTTTCTCTAATTGTTAAACATAAAATTGCCATATGACTCAGCATTTCAACTCCTGGGTTTATATTCCAAAAAAAACTGGAAATATATTCCAACAAATACTTTTACTCAAGTGTTTGTATAAGCACTTCTCCAATAACCAAAAGGTGGGAACAATTCAAATGTCCATCAATAGATTTTTTAAAATGGTGTATATTTTACAAGTTATTCATTCATAAAAAGAAATGAAGCACTGATATATGCTGCAAAGTATATAAATCTTAATAATTATGGTAAATTAGAGGACCCAGATGCAAAAGTTCACATATTGTACAATTCCATTTATATGAAATATCCAGAATAGCTAAATCCATAGAAATGAAAAGCAGATTGATGGATTCTGGGGGCCTCGAGCAAAGGGAAGAGGAGTAATGGTTTAATGGATATAAGTTTCAGGTAATGAAAAACTTCTAGAGCTAGATAGAGGAGATGATTGTAAAACATTGTAAATAAGTAAATTTACTTAGTAAAGTGCCACTTAATTGTATTTGTTGAAGCAATTGACTTTCTGTTTGTGATTTCCTCCTCATTTTTTTAAATGGCACATTAAAAAAATAGCACAGAGGTCTAAAGCCAAGACCAAAATCTTGATAATACTATATTTCTTAGCACAACTCCTGTCTTTTCAAAATTCAGGAATGCTTTGAAGAAAGGTTGTCTTCTCCAGGAACCTTTTGCCTTCATGTCTCAATTCCTGCTGTCACCTTGGAAAGGGGCCTTATTAAGTCCTTCATATAAAGAAGTTATTAGCATAGATATTAATACCTCTGTTGCATATTAACATTTTTATTTTTTAATATGTGCATTTTGAAAGCAGGCAAGGAGAATGAGTATGATACCTCCCTTAAAGAACCAAAACTGACAGAATTTCCTGCACTGTACATTTTACAAGGTAAACTTGGACAGGAGGAAACACATTGAAGGGACCCAAAGAGTCTACAAAGTAGCCAGCATCTACTCCATTTGTGTTCAAGGTTGCTCTTCCACCTAGGCCTACAAAGCTATAGGAACAAGATCCTAATCAGTGCTGAGGTTTTGCCTCTTCAACTCCCAAGGTGGGTAAGCTTCTCTTCCAGTCCTTTCACCTGCCCCCGAGGAATGGAACGTCTCCAAGAAAATGAGAACTGTCTTCTCCAAAGAAGCCTCAAGCCAGAAACAGTGTTTGCATAGATTTCACCAAAATCTCCCAAGGCCCTAACTTAGAGGAAATCCTTATCCCTCCTAAGGCTCCATCTGTGTTAACATTTCCCCCACTACTTAGGACTTGGGCTTTCCAGGTGATAGGAAAGTAGGTGTGAAAAATGTGTGTATGATGGAGAAAAAAGAGAGCAAGAGACTGGGGATGGGCAGGAAGGGATTTTATTTTATGCAGGTTCACCATTAGGAGCACTCAGTGAACCCTGACAGTCCAGTCCCACTGGGGACTTGCTGCCCAAAACTAGAGGTTTTTGTTGTTGTTGTTAGTGTTGTTTGTTTTCCCATAACTTTCATTTTCTTTTTTTTTCTTTTTGTGCCAGCGATTGAACTCATGACCTCATACTTACCAGGCAAGCTGTTGAGCCACTGAGCTAAATCCCCAGCATCATTATCATTTTTCATCATCCATCCTTTTGACAGTCTGGGACCAAATTACAAACTGCCCTTCAGGTTCTTGTTCTTCCGGGGCCCCAAATGGTACAGAAACCAACAAGAGTTTAGGATCTGCCTGTCTCATTTCTGGGCTCAAAGAAAAACCTTTTCAGGCACGAAATAATTCTCTAAGTGTATATGGAACGTTCCTTTAAAGCAATAGTACTGGATCCTGGCTGCAGCACAAAATCACCTGGGGAGCTTTTTAAACAATCACCCTGGCCTAGGTTTCAGTTTAAACCAGTGAAATCAGAATCTCTGGAGAAGGGGACCAGTCATGTAGGCCTTGTTGTTTATTTGTTTTGAAGTGTTTGGTTAAGAACATCAGGAGGATCCACTATTAAGCCAATTTGATCACCATAGCTGGAAACTATTGTTTCCATAATTAGGGAGCAAAATTTATCAGATTAGCAAATAAATGCTTAGAAATGTTTTCATGCAGAGCACATACTGGGTGCTGAGTCCTGGTGTGCCTTTGTAGACACACAGGCACAAAAGATTTGGAAGAGAGGAACAGGAACGCTGGTAGGCTGAGGTTGAGGTAGAAGCTAAAAGCAAGACCTGGCAAACAGCTTAGCCTAGGGCTGGCTCTTCAAATGCAAAAGAACCTGATGCTCTCTCTGGAGAAACACCAGGGTAAGATTCCTGGAGAGGGGGAGACTAGCATTAATCTTACCTACAGCTACAAAACCTGTTTCCTTCCTTCTCTCTCAAAGACAGTTGAGGGGAAATATAACCAATAAGGTTTCTACTAAAAGTATCAGGTGTAGGAGGATATAAACTGTTTATATAACCAGGGTGATGGAAGAATGGAAAACATCCCTCCTACCTCATCTTCAAAATGTGCCTATGAAACATAGGTGATTTATGTTAATAAGTGCTATTTGCAAATTGATAATGTTACCTGGCCTTTTGGACTTGAGATGTTTGAAAGCAGCTATATCCTTGAAGCAATTGCTTTGCTTTTGCCCCTCAAAATATGGATCTCCTTTGCCCTAAGCACCTTTCTTTGATCCCTACTCCCAATGGGAGCTGCTATGCAGTGGAAAGTCAGTTCCTTCCTTACCATATCCTTAAAGCCTCCAAGAACAGCAGCAGTAATGATGCCCAGGAACAGACCGACGATATTGAGGATGGTGGCAGACCAGAGTAGGTGGTAGAGGTGAATGATATCTTGGCAGCTGCTGACATCGATGTATTCATAGTACCCACCGGTGATCTCCACCCTGCTGCATAGGGAGGAGCACACTGCAGTCAGTCCCACCAGGAGGAAGCCACCCTGCCACCCAGGGATCTGGCTGCCAGGTAGCTCAGCAAAAAGACAAGTGGGTAGGTGGGGAGCTATTATAAACATCATAACCATGTACTTGAAGAATAAGACACTATAATAGGGTGTGAGTGTTGTCTATCCAAAACAAAACAAAACAAAACTTCTTCCTGCCAGAGAAACACTTGTGACTAACACTAACAACAGCATTTATTGACACTATTTACTAGGCATATTGCCAGGAATTTTACATATAAGAATTCATTAAATCTATGATGTATGAGCTCTGCATCATGTTGGAACTTGGCGTGCTGGGAGAATAGGCAGCTTGCTTGCTGCCTTGGTAAGCAGCTGGGGGCCTCACATGCCGCTGGCACGCCAGGGCAAGAACTATTTGGCAATTCAGAGAACTATTCGGCGATTCCTGAGCTCTGCATCATGTTGGAACTTGGGGTGCTGGGAGAACAGTCAGCTTGTGGGCTAAGAATCAGACATTGATCCATCCCTCCCCCCACCCCCACGCCTGTTAGCAAGTAGGAGCCACAGGTCTGAGTATCTCTTGGGAGGATGAATGTACGCAGTGTGGCAAGTAAGAGGGATTTCCTTCTACCATCTGTTTGAAGGCAAATATTTTTATCACTGTTTTGCTCATTCTGATTAATGGTACTGCTCTATTCAATATTCTGTTTTTATAAGTTCCATATTTCCTTCCATTTTGCTCTACCTGATTGAAAGAACAGCTAATGTGAACAGGACGGGAAGTACTATTGTGCCTATTGCTGGTGTCCTTGTGACCTGCTGTGAGGTTCTGTGCCAATTTCACTGCACTGCCTCGCATGGGTTTGTTCTGTCTTGATCTACTGTATTTTGCTACCTTCAAAAAAAAAACTAGATAACAAAGTAACAAAATGCCTCCAAAAACCTCCCTACTACACCAAAGCTGATCCATGGGTCATGGATGAGGAGAAACTCAGAAACAAAGCAACAGAATAATTTAAGTTGATTAAAAAGTAAATAACAACAACAAAACAAGTCAGTAAGGTACTGAACAACCTGAAACAGGATATAACTAAACAGATAACAGACTTAAAAAGTAAAAGGAGGAACAGAAAGTGCTCTAAAGGATATAACTGCATTTATGTTTAAGTGTGTAGGATTGATAACCATGTTGCTAAGTTGTTATTGGATCATTGAACTTCTTTGCAGCCTCACTGTTTGAATGTCCATTCTATATGCTTTAATTTTATAACTTGAACAGCTATGTCTAAGAACACAATATGTAATTTAACAACAAGTGATTTCTTACTGTTTGTTTTTTTTCTGAAATTCTGTATTGTTTCTACCCTTTTTCTGTTTTGCTTTTTTCCTCTTTAAATAAAATTTAAAAAAAAAACTATGATGCACAGTATTGGAGCTACTAGCCACATGTGGCTATTTAAATTAACATTAATTAACACTTAAAGTTCAGTTGTCCAGTCTCACTAGCCACATTTCAAGTGCTCTATAGTCACATGTGGCTAGTGGTTACTGTACCAGACAGAACAGATTACAGCATATTTCCATCATCACAGAAAGGTCTACTAGACAGCACTGTAAAACCTTGCCATATTCTGAGTGAGGTACTGTCACTGTTCCTATTTTGCATATGAAGAAAAGAAAGCATAGAGTTGTTAAAGAATTTGGTATCTGAATTCAGACTTCAAATATTTCTGTGTCTTCCCTCTCAAAACAAAACAAAGCCAAAAAATGTCCTAACAAACAACTAAAACTGAATTGCTATGCAAAACCATGACTGTCATCTCTGTTAAGAGCCCTTCCTTGACCACTCTGTCCAAAGACCTCCCTCACCTAGCCCAATAACTCTCAGTTACAGTACCTGCTATGGGCCAGTTTGTATACCTGCACACACATGAATTCCTAAGCTGAAGCCCTAACCCCCAGTATGACTTTCAATTGACCCTTCATATCCACAGTTGCACATCTGTAGATTCAACTAACCATGTGCTGAAAATATTAAAAGGTGGGCACAGAGCAAGATAACAAAATCTTCTGGTCAGCTTTCCTAACAGACATATCAAATTGATTAGCTAGCCACACACCAAACTATCAGCAGAAGAGCTAAAGAAATCAGGTGAGAGACCATACTATACAAGCTTTTAGTACAAGAAAATGAAATGAGGCATTGAAGACGACAAGAAGGAAAAAAAAATTTCCTTTATCACCCTTCCCTCAGCTCCAAACAGCCCAACATGGCAAGTGGTGCCTCTAGCTTGGGGGAGAAAGAACAAAGTCTCAGTCTTAGACTTAAAAGCTAGTGTCATGCTCATCACAATGAAACCCAGTTCTGGGCAAAGTTCTACAATCTCTATTGCCAAGTCAATACCTAGCTCTAGAATTGCATTAGGCCAGGAGGTTAAAGACAGCTTCTACCCACCCTCCTCCATCCTGGGGCAGCAGAGTAAGGACCAGTATTCCACCTGCTGGGAAGCATGGCAGAAAAGCTAGTACAGGGCTTTGTCTCAGAACCCAGTGGCCAGATATTCCATGTTAAGAACAATGGTCCAAATTAAACTAAAGCCCCAGATGCAGGCCAGAGCTCACAGGGTATAGACACGCTATAGCATCAAGCAGAAACCTTAGCACCTGCAAGACTGATGAACATTTCAGCCACACCAGTTTCAGCCTTGGAGTGGGCCTAGGGAATACCTACCCTGCTACAGAGGAAAAAAAAACACAGCCAAAAAAATGTCCTAATGAACAAGTAAAACTGAATTATAAAGGACTTTGTCTCAGAGCCCAGTGGTATTCCATGTTGAGACATGTAAAAAAAAGTCCCTTTGACTGTGAAACTCAGGTGCAACACAATTTAGTGTCAACCTTAGTAACCAAAGGACTATCTCCAACACCTGTCTCCTAACTTTGGACAGCACAGCTATCTCTAGACAAGTGCTCATAGATGGGAATCAAGGACTCCCCCAGCATTAGGCAGAAATCTGTACCACAGTGGGACATATTCATGTCTTGACCTGCATCATTGCCAGCTGCAGTGTGTACCTAGTGTATCCATGAAACTGTGAAGATTCTTGCAGCTGTGAGACTCACTCACAGTTTAGATGAGCCTGGGTGGCTAAGTGTCTGCCTTCATCAACACTACCCTAAAGTCAGGCAGCATTGTGTGGTGCAAAGCTCTATTCACTGGAGGTGGGACAGGATAGTAAGCAGAAAATTTTGCACAAGAACTTAGTGTGGGGCTAGTGAAGCGCTCTAGTGCTGGAGAGATCCTAATGTACCCTATCCCAGGCCTGCCTGTAGACAAGGCCTCTGTAACTGCTCAAGTGCCAGGAAAAGACACATAGCCCCAGTCAATCAGACATTTATTCTAGCTAGCATTGCCTATGGCTATTGCAGTATTTAGGGCCATGAGTCCAACTCAGCAATAGGCAGTACATAGCAGTATCATAACCCAGTGTTGTCCAGGTCTTAGTGGACTGTGAAACCAGGGTATGACTCAACATGGGGGCTTTGGTGGCCATGAGTGTAACACTAGAAGCTGGAACTGATCTATCCACAGTGACTCTGCACAGAGCCAGACAAAATCCTGCAGTGTCTGACCATAGGCCAGTAAGTATGGATGAGGTAGCAGGGTATATCAGAGAAGTGTGGATACAGACTGCTTTTTAGATACTCCTGTGGTTTCTTTCTCTTTCTTTCTTTCTTTCTTTCTTTCTTTCTTTCTTTCTTTCTTTCTTTCTTCTTTCTTTCCTTACTTCCTTTCTTCCTTCCTTCTTTCCTTCCTTTCTCTTTCTCTTTTTTTATTAATCAGTACTGGGGATTGAACTCATGATGGCATGCTTGCAAGGCAGGCACTTATGCCACTGAGCTAAACCCCCAGCCCTCTTTTTCTTTTTTTGTACCGTGAGTTGAACTCATGACTTTGCACTTGCCAGGCAGGTGCTGTGCTGCCGAGCCATAGGCCCAGTCCTTTCTTTTGTAATAATACAACATCAGAGTATTTGGGACAAACCAAGGCTTAAATTGCCCTCTAATACTGAAATAATAACAACACACTAACAGCAGACTCTTAGCAGTCTGGACCTGGGCACAATCTAGTGCTGAAATAATGAAAGTAACTACATGTTCAGAGAAAATAAGCAGCTTGCCTAGAATTTCTGTCAAGACAGGCACATTAAAAAAATTACAGATTAGGAAGACTAGAACAAATTTTTGGTCCTTCAAAGCCCAGGTGATGTTGCACAATAAGAAGCATCAAAGAGCTTTCAAAAAATTATGAGCTCATCTAGTATTCAAAATAACATGCCAGAAACTGACCAGGTAGTAATCAGTATGAGAGAACTCTCAGAGAATTTAAAATAGCTGTTTTAAGGAAACTCAGTGAACCTGGAAGAACACAAATGTTTCAGTACTCTAACAGAGAAACTTAAAGAGATGGAAGCAAGTTTTAAAAATCAAACACAAATATGCTCAGTGAAATTAAAAATGCAATAGGAGACATCAATAACAAAATAGATCAAACAAAAAAATGAGTGAGCTTGAACAAAGGCTATTTTAAAATACACAGTTGAAGGAGAAAAGAAATAAAGAGGAGTGAGAGAAGCTTATGGGAATTCTGGGGCAGTATTAAAAAAGCAAATAACTCAGATTATTGGGCTTCTAAGAAGGACTTGAGACTATCAGACTTGAAAGGTTTTAGTCAATGAAATAGCAACAAGAAATTTCCCAAACCTACAGGATACGACTATCCACATATAGGAAGGTCAAAGTCACCAGTCAAATTTAACTCAACCAAGTCTACCCCAAGGTATCCTATAGGGGGTAGGGATATAGCTCAGCAGCACAAGTGCCTTCCTGCCAAATGCAAGATCTTGAGTTGTATTCCCAGTACCAAAAAACAAACAAACAAACAAACAAACAATAAAACATAACACACCAAGGTATCTTATAATCAAACTCTCATAGGTATAAGATAAAGAGAAGATTCTCAAGGTTGCCAGAGGAAAAAATTCAACACATAGAGTGTTCCAGTTCACCCAACAGCTGACTTTTCAGCAAAAATTTTATAGGCAATTAAAGAGTGACATGAGATTTTTCACAGTATTGATGGAAAAATACTGTAAAACAAGAATACTGGCCAAGATATGCTTTAGAAATCAAGGAAAGATATAGTAAACATATTTCCTGGCAAAAGCTGGGAGAACATATTACAGACCTCCTATAAGGGGGTTGTTCAAGCAGAAAGAGACATTAATAATTTAGAAGAAAATATGAGCAGGTATAAAACATTAGTAACAGTAACTAAACAGACAAATTCAGAATGCTGTAATATTGTAAACATGGTATGTGTAAATTATAACATGGCACATTCTTTAGGATAGATTATATGATAGGCCACAAAATAAGTCTCAACGAATTTAAAAGATTGAAATCCTATCATGTATCTTTTCTCACCACAATGCAATAAATCTAGAAATCAATAAAAAAAGGGCCTTGGAAACTATATAAATATGTGGAAATTAATTTACTTTTGAACAACTAATGGATCATGGAAAAAAATCAAGAAGGAAATTTTTAAAATTATTGAAACAGTGCCGGGGTTTAGCTTAGCTGGCTAAGTGCCTGCCCTGGTAACCCGGAGGTCGTGAGGTTGATCCCAGGTGCAAGAAAAAAAAAGACACACATAAAAAGTATTGAAACAAGTGAAAACTGACACATTACCAAAGTCTATAGATATAGCAAAAATAGTACTAAGATGGAAATTTATAACCATTGATGGCAACATCAAAAAAGGAGAAGGATCTGATAAATAACCTATCGCTGCATCTCAAGAAACTAGAAAGGCAAGAGCTAAACCCAAAGTTATTAGAAATAAAAAAACAATGGACAGAACAGAAATAAATGAAGCAGAGACTTTAAAAAGACAAAAGATCAATGAAAAAAGCTGTTTTTGAAAAGAGAAACAAAAATAGATGAACTCTTAACAAGACTAAAAAAAGGAGAGAAACAACTCCAAATCAGAGATTAAAAACAGGGAAATATTACAACTGACACCACAGAAATACAGAAGATTCTTAGGATTTACATTATATATAACTATATGTCAACAAACTTGGTAATGTAGAATACATAAACAAATTCCTTGGCACATGCACCTTACCAAATGTGAGTCATGAAGAAATAGAAAACCTGAATAGACCAATAAAAACAGCAAGATTGAATTAGTAATTAAAAAAACTCCTATTAAAGAAAAGCCCACTAACAACTATAAATATATATGCACCAAATATAGGAGCACCCAACTATATAAGACAAATACTAATGGACATGAAAAACCAAATACACAAGAACACAATTATAACAGGTGATCTTAACAGTCCATTGTCACAAAGAGATAGATCAACTAGACAAAAAGTCAGCAAAGAAATAGCAGAACTGAATCATACCTGTGAGCAATTGGACTTAGTAGATGTTTACAGAGAGTTCCATCCAAACATATCAGAATATACATTCTTCTCAGCTGTGCATGGGACATTCTCCAAAATAGATCATGTATTATCCCATAAAACATTCTTAAGTAAATGCAAAGGTATTGAAACAATACCATGCATAATATCTGACCATAGTGCACCGAAATTGGAAATTAACGGCAAAAGAAATTGCAAAACATGCATAAGTACATGGAAATTAAATAACAACCTTCTGAACAACCAGTGGCCTACAGATGAAATTCAAAAAGAAATAAAGCAATATCTATAATTCAATGAAAATATAGAAACAACATACTGTACTCTGTGGGATGCAATGAAAGCGCTCTTAAGAGGGAAATATATAGCAATAAATTATCGTATCAAGAAAACAGTTGAGGCCTTCATAGGTAAATGGAGGCAACTTGAGACTATACTCATTAGTGAAATAAATAAGAATCATATTTATAAATATCATATTGTGTCTCTAGTGTAAAAAGTAAAAAAGAACTACAAGTGTAATAAAACCAAAATGTGTAATTGCTATTGTAAAAAAGAGGAAAGGAAAGGGCTCTAAGACACAAAATAATTAAGATCTCAGACATACAGCATAAAAACAGAATATTAAAAGCTTTCAGAGAAAAGACACAACTCACCTATCAAGGAAAGCCCATTAGAATCATGGCAGACTTTTCAGCACAAACCCTCAAGTCAAGAAGAGCTTGGAGTGAGGGATTTCAAGCCCTGAAAGAAAACAATCTTCAACCCAGACTGATGAACCTAGCAAAACATTCATTCAAATTTAATGGAGAAACAAGATACTTCCATGACAAAGAACAACTGAAGAAATTCATGTCCACCAAACCAACCCTAGAAAGAATACTGAAAGACATACTAGACAGAGATAAAAATGAACACAATCCCCAAAACAACAACAGAAAGAAATGCCCAGGTAGGATAAGCAATTAAATATGAGGAAAAGCAGAAAGAAACAACTGGAACATAACATGGCAAAGTCGAGCCAGTACATATCAGTGCTATCCATAAATATAAATGGCCTCAATTCAACTATAAAAAGAAATAGATTGACAGAATGGATCAAGAAACAGGACCCCACAATATGCTGTATACAAGAAACACATCTGAGCCAAAAGGAAACTCATAGATTAAAAGTCAAAGGATGGAAAACAGTATTCCATACAACAGGAACCCAGAAAAAAACAGGGGTAGCTATTATACTTGCAGACAAGGTGAATTTCAAACCTAAAATGATTAAGAGATAGAGAAGGTCATTACATACTTGTTAGTGGTAAAATTCAAGAGGAAGAACTAACAATTATGCAAGCACAACTACAAAGGCACTCAGCCACCTGATACTTGACAAAGGGGCTAAATATGTCCACTGGAAGAAGGATAGACTCTTTAATAAATGGTGTTGGAAAAATTGGCTCTCTACATGCCAAAGACTGAAACTAGATCCATGAATATCACCATGCACAAATCTAAAGTCTAAGTGGATCAAAGACCTCAATATTAAAACAGAAACACTAAATCTACTGGAAGATAAGGTAGGTAGAAGTCTTGGAGACATAGGGATAAGCATAGAATTCATGAACAAAATGCAAACTGCACGGGAAACACTTCAAAGAATCAACAAATGGGATCTCATATTATTGAAAAGTTTCTGCACTTCAAAGGAAATCACCAACAGAGTGAAAATCAAACCCACAGAATGGGAAAGAATTTTAGCCAGCAACACTTCAGACAAAGGACTTGTGTCCAGAACATATAAAGAACTGAAAAACATCAAGCCCCCAAATTCAAACACCCTCTCCAAAAATGTGCACCTGAGATGAACACACAGTTCTCAGAGAAAGATATACAAATGGCAAATAAATACATGAAGAAATGTTCACCATCACTGGTCATTCAAGAAATGCAAATTAAAACAACATTGAGATTCAATCTCACTCCGGAATGAATAGCTGCCCTCAAGAAAGAAATCAAATGATAACAAATGTTGCCAAGGCTGTGGGGAAAAAGGAACACTGCTCCACTGTGGGTGGGAATGTAGACTGGTGCAACCATTATGGAAATCCATATGGAGAATTCTCAGAAGAGTAGGATTGCAAGCCCTATTCAATCCAGCTATTCCTCTCCTTGGTATTTTCCTCAAAGAACTGAAAAGTTCATATCACAGTGATATATGTGCACCCATGTTCATAGCTGCACAATTTGTGATAGCTAAATCCTGGAAACAACCAAGATGCCCATCAATGGCAGAGTGGATGAAGAAGATGTGGTATTTTTATAAAATGGAATATTACTCAGCTATAAAAATAGATGATCTTGAGGCCTTCATAGGCAAATGGAGACAACTTGAGACTATCCTCATTAGTGAAATAAATAAGTATCATATTTATTAATCTCATATTGTGTCTCTAGTGTAAAAAGTAAATAATAACTACAAGTGTAATAAAACCAAAATGTGTAATTGCTATTTTAAAAAAGAGAGGAAAAGTAAGTGCTCTCAAGGATATAACTGCATGTATGTTTGAGTGTGTAAAATAGATGTCCATATTGCTGAATCTTTGTTGGATCTTTGAGCAGAACTGTTTGTAGTCTGACTGTTTGAATGTTTACTATGTACCCTTTAACTTTGTAACCTGAACAACTACATCCAAGATGAAAATATGTAATTCATAAACTAGTGGTTTTTTAGTGGTTTTTTTCTTTCTTTCTCTTAGATTTCTGTATTGTTGCTACCTTTTTTTCTGTTTTTCTTTTTTTCTTCTCTTTAAATAAAATTTTAAAAATATATAATTGCTATTGTAAAAAAGAGGAAATAAGAAGTGCTATAAAAGATATAGCTGCATGTATATTTAAGTGTGTAGGATTGATAACCCTATTTCTAAGTTCTTTTTGGATTGTTGAACAGATCTGTTTGCATTCTCACTGCTTGAATGTCCACTTTGTATGCCTTAATTTTATAACTTGAACAACTATTTCTAAAAGGATAATATGTAATTTATCAACTAGTGATTTGTTACTGTTTATCTTTTTTGTGAAATTCTGTAATATTTCTATCCTTTTTCTGTTTTTTTATCTTTAAATAAAAAAATTAAATAATATATTCTCTGAGGCTAACATAACTCTTGATACCAACCAGACAAGGATATGGCAAAAAGAGAAAAATATAAGCCAACATCTTTCATGAATATAGATGTAGAGATCCCCCCCAAAATAATAGCAAACAATCCAACAACACATTAGAAGGATTTTTCACCATAATCAAGTTGGATTCATTCCAGGAATACAAAAATGGTTTAATGTATGCAAATCAATAAACATGATATTTAAATAGAATAAAGGATAAAAACCACGTGGTTGGGGCTGGGTATTTAGCTCAGAGGCATTAAGTGCCTGCCTGGCAAGTACTAGGTCATGAGTTCAATCCCTGGTACAAAAAAAAAAAAAACGTGGTCATCTCAAATGCTATGTAGAAAGAGTTCAGTAAAATTCAACATTGCTTCATGATTAAAAAAACACTAAGCAAATAAGGCATACAAGTAACATATCTCAATATAGTAAAAGCCATTTATAATAAGACAACAGCTAACATTATGTTGAATGGGGAAAAGCTAAAAACTTTGTCTTTATGATATAGAATAAAACAAGGATGCCCACTTTAACTTTTATTCCATATAGTGCTGGAGTCTTTGTCAGACCATTAGGCAAGAGAAATAAGCAAGGCATCTAAACTGGAAAAGAGGTCAAATTGTCACTGTTCATAGAGGACAAGATCTTACATAGAGCACACATCAAAAATGTCACAAAAAACTATTAGAATTAGTATATGAATTCAGTCAAGTTTCAGGGTACAAATCAACATACAAAAGTCTGTAGTGTTTCTATAAACAATAATATATTTAAAATGCAAATCAAGAAAGCAATCTCACTTACAATAGCTACAAAAATAAAATACCCAGGAGTAAATTTAACCAGAGGTGAAAGATTTGTATTACAGTAAGAATTACAAAACACCAGAAATGTAAAGACATCTGATATCTATCAACTGAAAGAATCAATGTTGTAAAATGTCCATACTACACAAAACAATTTACAGATTCAGTGCAGTCCCTATCAAAATAATAATGTCATTCTTTTCAGATCTAGAAGATGTTAAAATTTATATGAATCTACAAAAGCCCCAAATAGCTAAAACCATCTTGAGCAAAAATAACAAAATTGGAACCATTATACTACCTGATTTCAAGACATGTAACAAAGCTATAGTAATCAAAGAAGCATGAACTGAGGGATAGTGGCATATATCTGTAATCTCAGTACTTTGGGAGGCTGAGGCAGGAGGCTCTCAAATTTGAGTCCAGCCTGGGCAGCTTAGCAGGACCTTGTCTATAATAAATAAATAAATAAATAAATAAATAAATAAATGGGGCCACGATGTAGCTCAGTACAAAGAACCTGGGCTCAATCCCTAATATCTAATCAAACAAAACTAAACACACACACACAAACACACACACACACTGAAAAAGCCCAAATAAGTAAAATCCAATGTGGTATTGGCATAAAAACACATGACAAGCAGAGGAACAAAATGGCAAGCCTAGAAGAAAACCGCCACATGTACAACCAACCATCTTCAACAGAGGTGCTAAATTCATTGCATTGGAGGAAGGATAGTCTTTTCATTAAATGGTATTGGAAAAATTGACATCCACATTCAGAAGAATGAAGTTAGATTGTTGTATCTCGCCAGTTATAAAGATTAATGCAAATGACTTAAAGAATTAACTGCAACTAGAGAAATTTCCTCAGACTATTAGAATGGGCAAGGATTTTTTGGATAATACCTTAAAAGCACAAGAAATGAAGGCAAGAATAAACAAACAAAAAAAGCTTCTGCATAGCTGAGGGAACTACAGAGTGAAAAGACAACATACAAAATGGGAGAGAATATTTGTAATGTATATATATATATATATATATATATATATATATATCTGACAAAGAACTCCAAAACCTCAACAGCAAAAAACGCAAATAACTCAGTTTAGAAATGGGCGATAGAACTGGAGATGATGGCACACATCTATAACCCCAGAACCTGCACAGTTGACTCAGAAGGGTTTCTTTGAGTTCAAGGCCCATGTGTGCTGCATAGTGACTTTACGACCAACCTAACTACAAAGCAAGGCCCAGTCTCAAAAACAAAATGACCCCCACAATGGGCAATAGATCCAAATAGAAATTTCTCAAAATAAGACATACAAATAACCAACAAATCCATGAAAAAATGCTTGACGTTAATAATCATTATGGAACTCCAAGTTAAAACCACAATGACCTACAAACTCACTTAGAATGGCTACTATAAAGGCTGGGCGTGGTGGCTCACGCCTGTAATCCCAGCACTCGGGAGGCTGAGGCAGCAGGATCGTTGTGAGTTCGAGACCAGCCTGGCTACAAAGTGAGCTCAAGGCCAGCCTGAACTGCATAGCGAGACCCTGTCTCAAAAAGACAAAAAAAAAGAATGGCTACTATAAAAAAGATGAAAGATAACAAGGATTGTTGAGGATGTACACTATTGGAAAGAATTTAAATTAATACATTCATTTTGGAAAACAGTATGGAGGTTCTTCAAAAAATTAAAACTAGAACTACAATACAATCCAGCAATTCCATTAATTATAAACTAAATCATTATGTCAAAGAAACATCTGCTCTCCCATGTTCACTGCAGCATTATTCACAATAGCCAATAAATGGAAAATTAACTGATGAATGGATAAAGAGGTGGTACACACACAGAGTAAAATATTATTCAGCCATAAAAAGAATGAGATCCTTTTACTTGATAGATGGATGAGACTGAAAATCATGATGCTAAGTGAAAGCAAGAAAGACAAGTACCATATGATCTTACTCACTTGGACTCTCAAACAAGTTGAGTGTTGTAATGAACATGTAGCTATTTCCTCCATCAATATTGATCTTTTAGATTCTTATAAGTAAACTAGAGATGATTTAAAGTATAAAAGGGGCTGTGTGTAGGTTATATGAAAATATTTTGCCATTTTCTATAAGGGATTTCAATATTCACTGATTTTGGTATCAGCATGGAAGGAAGTGGATGGAACCTATCCTTTACCTACACCAAGGGATGACTGTATTTATAGATAGGGCTTTTCAAAGATAATTAAGGTTCAGTGTGGTTTTCAGAGTAGGGCCTTCATCTTAAAGGAAAGATCTAAACAGCTCTCACTGGAATCCAACCCTGCTGGCACCCTGATCTCCAATTTCCCAGGCTCTAAAATTGTGAGAAATTTTTTGTTGTTCAATTCACCTGGTCTACAGTGTTTTGTTATGGCAGCATTCATGTACTAATATGTTCCTTTTCTATAATTCCTCTGTAGCCATTCATATCTATGTGGAATTAGCTTCCTGATATGCCTATTTTGTTGTCTGCCCAACCAACTTAAACCCAAGCTCCGTCAAGAAAGGGATTTAGGTCATTTTGTTCATTGCTATGCCCGACACATATTTGGTGCTACATTAATACTTATTGGATTAATTAAATGAAAATTCCTATCTTCCTATATGCAAGGTAGTTTTTTAGTTTGGCACTGGAATTAATCATGAAATTGAGACACTGTGATTCCTGAAATTAAACTCACAGTTAAATGCCCCATATCAAGATGGCTATTACAGATGTCTTCTCTGTTATAAGAACACCAAAACTGAAGGGATAATCTCTCAAAGAAAGGAAGGAGGAATTATTATTCATGTAAGAAAGGACTTTTAAACTGTATAAGTGAGTTTCTCGGAGGAATTAAAATTAGTATGGTTATAGGACTGACTGTGTCAGAATGTTCAGCATCTCTCTGCGCACCTGCCTGTGTCAGTGTGCTGAGTATATGTATGAGTATCTGTGTGTGGATCTGAGCCTGGGTCTTGGAGAAAGATCATTAAAAACACAGAATCCTAGCCCCAGATCAATTATACAGAATCTGGCAGAATCTCTGGGGGCGGGGCTTAAGAATCTGTGTTAGCAAGCCCACCAATGTTAAGGACCCACTGTTTTCAATAGTGAGCTTCCATAGTGGAATTTTAAAGATCTTGAAATCCATCTAAATTGGATCTCAATACTTTCAGGAATATGTCTGAAGACCATATTCATAAGCATAAGTCTCCTGTGAGTTGGCACTCTACTCAGCCTTGGGAATGCAACAGGAAGCATAAACAGATTACTTATTGCTCCCTAAAGGTATAGCTATAAAAGACTATCCTCTTAACAGAGCAGGCCTGCATGTGTAGGTTGAGTGTAGGGCAGTGCAGTTGCTTGGAAGTCTATTTCTGATATGCTTCAGATCATCTTTGCTTGCCTCCTGAAGCAGCTAGGGTGGACTGCTAGTATTTACAGACAGGTGGTATGCCATAGCAGACTCTGGGATTAAACTGCATTCAATCCTAGTTCTGTCTGATCCTAAACAACTTTCTTAACCTCTCTGTGCAAGGAGGATTTAATGAGAATATGTATGAAAGCAGTACCCCCACCCATTATAAGAGCTCCAAAAAAAAGTTGTAGCTATATTTTGTCTCTTCTAAGAGTCACTCGTTGGCAACACATTTCAAAACTGAATCCTGTGTGTAAAGGCACTAACGCTTTAAAGGCATAGATCTCAACACGTAAATAGGTGAGTTATTCATGAAAAGCAATCAATAACATTGGGCTGCAGATTGTGGCTCAATGGTAAAGGACTTGGTTAGCTTGCATTCTGCTCTGGGTTCAATCCCCAGCACTGCACAGAGAAAAAAAGATGTTTAATAATTTTGGACAAGATATGTACGGTTTCAATATGATTGGGTTCAGCAATTATTTAAAATTTTAAACTGAAACACAAAGCAAGGAAAATAATACTTAGATATGGTTCAGGTTTCACAAATTAATGTGGTTTGTTTCTGTTTGAGATTCATGATTCTGTTTGTTCTACTCTCCGGGTAAGTTTCCTCTAAAGCTGCATCTTTTGCCTTTCCAGTACCCCCACCTTCATGTGTCCAAGACTGCCAGGCAGCCCTGCCAGATCCTACTGTTGTGTGATTGCTCTTCACTAAATATTTCAACTATGTCATTCATTTAGTCAAAACCTTTCTATGGCTGCCTATTACCTTCATGAAAAAAAAATATGACTTTTTCAGTCAACTGTAATCTAGCCCTAAAAACTTCAGCTAGGTTGGAGTCCTCAGAAGCTCAAAACTGGCTACGCTAGGTACTTATTCCAAACATTTGCTCAAATTTCTCCCCTTCCATGGAAATTACTGCTTGTTCTAATCTCTCCCAGTGCTTGAATTTCAATAGTGCTGGGTGTGGTGGCACATACCTGTAATCCCAGCACTTGAGAGGCTGAGTCAGGAGGATCACTGTGAATTTGAGACTAGCCTGGACTACACAGTGAGTTCAAGCCTAGCCTGATCTACATAGCAAGATTCTGTCTCAAAAAAAAGAAGACAGAGAGAGAGAGAGAGAGAGAGAGAAAGAGAAAGAAAAAGAAAGAAAGAAAGAAAGAAAGAAAGAAAGAAAGAAAGAAAGAAAGAAAGAAAGAAAGAAAGAAAGTTCAATAGTACTTTTTTCAAGGATTCAAATCCAGTGCCCATTCATTAACTTTTCCCACAGCCTCTATTTATTCCTTTTACTTTGACATGTTACCTATTCACAATTGCATTCGGTTATTAGTTATTAGATTCATTCTAATATAATATGTACTGAGAGCCTACTCAGTTCTGAGCACTATGCTATACCCAAGGCCAAGGCCACCAGACTGTCTATTGAAATTGTAACTTCTTGAGTGCAAGGATCATTTCTTACATTCCTTTGTGTCTCCCTCACTGTGGAGCTGAGCAGTAGAAATGTTAAAGACCATAGGTAAATACTCAGTGAATGAGTAACTGAGTATAAAAGCTGATTGTTGCATTGATAATTGATTACCTAATGTGGGCTTGCACTTTCTGGCTCTCACCTTGCTGGGCAGGCTAGGAGAAAAACAACCTCTCTGTATTTCAGTCCCCACTTAAAGGAGGAGGAATCAGATCTTGGATAAGGCAGGAGGGCATTCTTCTGCTCTTCAATGGGGGCCTAAAACCATTCAACAAATCTTGGTGAGCAGGCAGAGGTAAGCTTTCACCGCTGGGCAGCTCTCTTTAACAGCATTTATCCTGTACATTCTTTAGCTCCCCTTCTCTATAATGTTCCTGCTAAATTCACTTCCTTAAGTAACAAAAAACCCTGCTATATCTGGTTGATACCTGTTCCTTTAGAATATCCCTGGCACATAGTGGAAGCTTCATAAAAGTTTATCAAATGAAGTAATGAACGGAAGTAAGCTGTCTAATTTTGTTACCAGCTAAAGCAATTCACAAACCACTCCATTTCTTTTCATTTCTTTAGGTCAACACACTGAAAACCAGTGAAACTGACTTGACCTCTCCAGAGATGTGTGAGTAGATGAAAGCCAGAGGTACTCTGACAGGCAGGTATGGAGGAGCTATGTCTTAGAGAAAGTCACCTTCCTGCACAAAACTAAATGGAAGAATGTATGTTTGGTATATAAACCTCACTGTTCCTGATAACAAAGAAGGTCTGTGGGTTCCAGGAGGTAATGGAAATTGTTTCTGTGGCACTGTACCAATGGCTGCCTGATGTTTTATTCCCACTTTTTTCTTGGCCTCCTTTCCAGGAACTGTACTGAAGGAGCTGGCAATTTATTAAAAATAGACTTCACGTGAGGAAGTCAAATGCATTCAGCAAAATCAAAGTCTCCAGGCCTCCGAATGCTTGTTACTAGATATATTTAGTTTTTTGTTTAGGCCTCTTTCGCTCTGACTGGAAAAGGCCCCGGGTCAAGTTAAAAACGTTTCCCTCCATTATGGGAGCAGCTCCTCTTCATTCTCATGGCCTGGGTTTACAACCTGATGAAAAGTAAAGCAAATCCTTTTCTAGTGGCTTTGCCTTTGGTGTCTTGGCAGGGAAGGCTTGGGAAAGGGCATTGACAGATGCCTGCAACTGGCTTCCAGGCCTCTAGTAGGCCAAAAACATTTCTATGTTAAAGGTCTTAAGGAGCAGTGTTTCCAAGACTCCTGCCAGTTGCCTAGTCCAATATTTTACTTTCCTGGTGAGAAGAAAGTTCTTTTGTTTCCTTTTCAGCAAATGTCACTCCCTTTTCATCAACCCTATGCTGAAGTCAGGGGATCCAGATAAGATTAAATCATGTTACCTGCTCTTTGGGAGCCCATAGTCTAACAGTGGTCCTCCTAGAATCCCTTTATTAATGACAACACTGGTGTTACTTGCTCTAAGAAAGGAAGGCAGTTATTATGAAGCTCGGATTGACAGGAAGATAAACTGGTTCTGAGCTTCCACTTTAAAAAAAGAGAAAATATTCACCTGAGGGCTCAGTCAAATGGAATTTAGAGTAGGACTTGATACATTCAATCATTTACAGAAACACGCCCAGTGCGGGAAGAAAGGTGTGTCTGCACAGAATCGCTTCCAGCTCTCTCTGAGGCCTCTTCTGTCCTCCCAATCTCCAGGAGCTCAAGAAATAGAGGAAAGAAGAGGGAAGCAGGTGAGAGGAGTGCAACAAGGAAAGAGAGAAGATGCCAAAGAAGGGGTAGATGAGGAAGGAGATTAAAAAAGGGAAAGGTGAAATGGGAAGGAAGAATAAGGGGAGGTAAAAGAAAATATAACAAAACAACCTCAACCTCCCATAGGATCTATTTTACAATCCTTTGATCGTTTTTGAAAGTGTGAGCTCAAGGAATATAATTACAGTGAGCTCTCAATCATCCATGCTAAGAAAGGAAGTCCCTTATAAGTGTTTGTTATTATTACCAGACAAATTATTGAACCCCTGATAATCCCTAAAGGTCATTTAAATTTCTTTTACTCCACTGCCAAACCTGTCAGAGGAAATGAGACTGGCATTAGCAAAGAGAAAGTAAAATGCCTTATGGTTTTATTCTGCCCCCTTTCCCTGCTTATAGCCTGTTGTGTCTTAATCCTCAAGCCAGAGAATCCTCAAGCCAGAGAAACTGGTCCCCACATATCAAGAGCAGGGAATTTGTGTGAGTAGGAAGCCAGCTCTAGCTCTGTCTAGTGCCACTGGACAGGTCTTCCTCTACTCCCTCCCTCCCTTGCCCTGTCTCTCCTGCATTGAGTCTGATAAGAAGATGTGCACATGGGCAGGCACTGGTTGGCAATTGCCCACGTGTGCGTGTGTGCATGTGTGTGTGTGTGTGTGTGTGTGCGCGCGTGTGTGTCTCAGGTCCTCTCATACTCTGCATCACCTTCTCATGCACATCTGTCATTCTACTTTCTCCATAGCTCTTAAAAGATTTTCTGCTTTCTATGGCCCCAAAACCAACTTAATCTAGCCTATACTCTATATGGCCTGAGTTGCTGCAGTGGCCTGCCAGGTAATTCAAGTTGAATTATTCAAGGCTATCCTCCATGCCATACCCTTCAACAGTTCCTAGTTGCCTATGTTGTTAAGTGCAAAGATATTCTTAAGGTCAAGGGACTGCCCGCTATCTGACCTCCTATCACACCTTCTGAAACTTCCTCTATTCTTTATCCCCTGACAACTCTCAAGCATGTCCTCCCTACATCTATCTCTATTTGGTTTATCTAATTTCCTATCTTTTGTGCCTCAGTTATCACAAGACCTCCTCCTTGACACTCATATCCGCCTGCAAACTCTGACTTTCATTCATTGAGGCTGACAATCCCCAATGCACTCATCACATTGCATTGCAGTCTATTATTCATGTCTGTCTTCCCTGCTAGTTTGTGAGCTCCCCAGTGGCAATCACTATATTCACAGTACCTAAATATGTTTTGAAAGAAAGAACAAATAATATTTTGGCAATTACAGGGTAGACAGCCAGAGTGGTTATAACAGAATTAGCACAAACCCTGTTCTGCCTCAGGACCTTTGCTCTTGTTGCTACCTCTATTTGAACCACTCTTTCCCCAAGTATCTAGTACTTAGGTTGCCCTCTCACTTCATTCAGGTCTCCATACAAATGTTGTCTCAAAAAGACCTTCCCTGGCTAGCTGTTGTATCACACACACGCATGCATGTACACACACACACACACACATATACACACACTTCATTAATACCTGCTTAGCTTTCTAGCTTCACTTTGCTTCAGAGCTCTAATCATTACCTGGAGATAGATAGATAGATAGATAGATAGATAGATAGATAGATAGATATAGATAGATAGATAGATAGATAGATAGATAGATAGATAGAATAGACAGATGATAGATAGATAGATAGATAGATAGATAGATAGATAGATAGATACTCTCTCCCCTATTAGAATATAAGCTTTATTTGGTAAGCACTTTTGTTTTTGCGGAATTTGCAGTGTCTGGAATGGGACCAGACACAAAGAAGTTGCTCTATATCTGTTTGTTGAATGTTGCTGAATTTGGACACAGACAGAACTGGGTGTCACTCCTACATTTACTATTTTCAAATTCTGTGTGACCTTGGGTAGTTGCATCTTTCCTCTCAACTTCAGGCTTCTCATCTGTAAAATGTTGACAACTGCATATCTCATAGGTAAGAATTAAATGAGATCAGGTAGACTCAGTCCCTGATTTGTGAACAAGTCCCAGTCTGGGAGAACATCTGTAAGTCAGATTTGGCTGTATCCTATAAAGTAAGTCTTAATACAAAGCACCTGTGAAGTTCACTACTCGAATGATTCTAAGCTGGGTGCGTACTATATGGGAAAACACATAGCATGATGTCTGGCATAGAGAAGGCAGGTGACACCTCTTGATTGAAATCCATTTAAAGAAAAATGTCTTCTACTTCTCTGACCCCTACCACAGACCCTTCCCCACCCTTGGCTCTTCTGGTCTCCATGGTGGTCAAACCATCTTCCTATACCTGTAGCTCCACACTTACTTGCCACAGTTGTAGAGGTCACAGCAGAAGCAGGTGTTACCCCGGATGCGAGGAGTGCAGAACCCACGGCTGAGGTGAGGGCAGTTCACCTAGGGAACAGAAGAGTTGTGGAGATTAACTAGTGTTGGGTGGAAGTAAGGACTCCCTGAGATTGGAAATGCAAGTTAGCCACTGATGGCAATGGTAACGATGGCTGTGAAATGAACACACACACACACACACGCACACACATGCACGCGTGCACACACACACGCATGTGCGCACACACACACGCATGCGCGCACACACACGCACACACACACACAAGAAGGATGGAACTGGGCAGGAAGGTGGCCAAAATAGTGTATGAGGCAAGTCACTGTGTAACAGCGGTTGTGTTCAGCCTCAGTCATAGCCCTCAGCGCCCCATTCCTGAAGAGTGGAGATGAAGAGGAGAAAGGATGCATAGGAGGACAGATGGAAGCACAAATGAACAGCAGGAAGTGAGCATGTGAAGGGGTGGAGAAATTAGGGGGCAGCAAGAAAGAACAGGTGAGAAGGGAGACAGAGGGGCTATCACATGCACTCTGAAGTACGATAGTACCTCTCTAGCTGTCTGGGTAAGGTTCCTCATAACCCTCGCGGAAGGAGAATTTTTGGTTGAGGAACTTATGACCTTACATAGGAAAAATAGGGTTAGGGGCTCCAAGATTACAAGTGCAAGTTACAAGTGAACTTGGAAGTCATTAACATTTTTACAGTCACCAAATTACAAGAAAGCGATCACAATGAAATCAAGAGAATGGCAATAACATTGAACACATTTTAAGTTGACAAAACATTTTTGAAAACTGAAAAAAAATTCCATTTACCATCTCTCATTGGAAAGAAAATTTGCAGGCTCTCTCTGCCATATGAATGCGATGTAGTGTTTGTATGTTTGTTTTGTTTTGTTATAGAGAATATTTATAGTAAATAGGCACTCTTCTGTATAGCAGACTCTTCATCTAAATGTTTGCTACCTTTCTGATTAGTATGTACACATTTCTATTCCTCCTTTCTAATGCAAGAATAATTAGAAAAATGAGACATTTGTGGTTGGTAAAGCAAAAAGGAGGCAAGTGGATAGCAGAACCATAATAAAAGTATCTGCCCCATGTATTGAGAATAGGACTGTCACTCTGCCCAACTCCAAAGGCACCACTGTCATTGAGTTTTATATAAAATGGCTTCCCTGGATGTTACACAATACCATGGCCATTTTGCCTGCACGTGCCTTCCTTTCCTCTTCCAAATCACAAGTTTATCATTTTTCTATTCTGAGGGGAGCTGACTTTCAACGTGAGGTTAATAAAATACCAAACTGTCAATGTTCTGAGAAACATGGAAAGAGCTTCATATGAAGGACTCCTGGGGTTGGAGAGGAATCACGGTGTACAGAAATGAAAGCTCTCCAAAACTGACCTGTTGCCACTGCCCATTGCCTCTCATTCTGTCAGAGGCAACATGAAGCAGAAGGAGAGATTCATGGGCAGGAAAGAGATACCCTCATGTGCCCACTCAAGCACACATAGCTTGGCCTCTGGGGGTATCAGGAGAGGAGCCAGTTGGTCTCTTTGGTCTTCAGGTAGAGCACACTGCTCAGTTACTCTCCTCTGGCCTCAGCCCTTTCCCATGTGTGGAGGTCAGGTTCTCTCGCCTTGTCCAGACCTAGCATATAGTGGGGCTCCCACCTTTCTTCCAAGTCACCTACAAGGATTGTAAAGATGGGGGCGGGATTTGCCCTGTGACTTCTGTAGTCCCATTTGTCCCTCCTGGAATCACAGCCACATACTTAAAGGCTTCTGACTGGGGTCCTAGAGGCAGGTTGTGGCCACAGAACAAGATAAATCTGATCAGGTGTCATAAAGTTCCAACCTATGACTGTGGCTTTATTACATAGTGCTATGTTCTGGCCTGCTGGACAAATATGCTAAAGTACCTCACAGTAAACATTAGACTCACAAAAAGGAGTAAAAGAAATGAGGTTTCAGATAACACAGGAACTTTCTTAGGAGACAAAGGCATTCTGCTCACTCAGGCTCACCTCTTCAGCTTCCTTCTGGGATGTTTTTGGGACGTAGTGGCACCGGTTAGCATAGAGTGGTTTCAGATCCTGGAAAGGGAAAGACCAAACTAATGGGATTTCAGCTTTGAAAAATAAAACAGCAAGCTTTAAAATATTTGAAAACACACACACAAACACACACACACACCAGAGCAGTCAGTGAGTTGGCTAAATTTCTAAAAGTTGCCCATCTAAAGAGTCTTACAGTGTAAGAATCAAACAGAAATGTTTGATAGCTGCTTTCTACCTGGCTACTTGGTTAATGAGAAATTAGGAAATTGACTTGAGAAATGGGTTTCTTGGAATTTCCTTTCTGGTTTTCTTTTATTGTAGACTTTGTCTTTTTGCAAACAGTCTCTAGGAAACAAGATTTAAAACTTCAGGTGCTGTGACATCATACTCCCAAAGGGAGCAAAGCGAGCGAGTACAGCTGCAACAATGAGGTCTCATTATCACCCAGGGATGGGACTGGAGCTGGCTGACTGGTACTCCTGCTGTCATTTCCAAAGCTTTTCAGGAGGGAGAGCTCAGGAAACAAGCCCCTGCAGGAAGGGCACCTCTGAGTGTGCTGTGGATTTTAACTCAACTGAACTATAAGCCATTTTCACTCACCTACACAGATTAGATATAGCCAGGTAGCTCCAAAAAGACTACTAAAGCCCAGGAACCTAACGTGCAGCTCCAGGACCGCTGATTTACCCCATTGGCTTAGACAGCTTCTTGATGAGGGAACTCTCAGCATGGGGTTGGGGAAGAACTGAGACAGGAGCCAGTGCTGCCACGAAACCTGCAACTAGGGGATACAGTTCTACGTCAGGTGGGGCCTCCTGCCATAGGTATCTTAGGGCAGGATGACAGTTGATACAAACTCACCTTAGCGGTTTGGTGTATGTGTCCAAGCAGAAGGAATTGATACTTTTGCCTCTTCCTTCTGTCTTCACTTGCCATTTCCAATCCTTTTCGGTGCTTTTTCCCACACATGATTCAGAATTTCCTGTACTAAGCACCTGAGGACTTTTGCTTCTGAGCCAGGGCCCCGGCAAGGTCCTAGGACTTTCTATCAGCTATTTCTTTCCACATGAGCCTCCTGACTGCTCAGTGTTCTAAAAGTACATTGCCCTATTAGTTCAGCTTGGAATCACACTGGAAAGGAATGAGGGTTCTCATTCATGCTCACAGCTGGTGAGGTTTATTTTCTATGTTTGGGGAAAACAGAGTCATTACCACCTTGCTGAAGAAGAGGTTTGATACGCTGGTCATAGTTCTCTTGACCTGCCTGAGATTTTTTGTTTGTTTTTGCTTGTTGTTTTGCATTTTGTTTTGGGGGGGTTATTTTGTTTTTTGATTTATTTTTGTTTTGAGACAGGATCTCACTACATAGTTCAGGCTAGACTTGAACTCACTATGTAGCCAAGACTGGATTCAAACTCAAGAAAATCCTCCTGCCTCCGCCTCCAGAGTACTAAGATTGCATGCTTGCTCCACCATACTGGGCTTCACCTTCCTGGTTTTAGAAAAAGCATTCAGTCACCAACTTTCCTAAATGAAGACAGACATGTGTGGTAATAGCCTATTAGCTGCTTCTGGCTGCTTTTCTTTATTATGTCCCAGGAGAGGAGCAAGAACAGTCAACTGGGAGATGAGAAAAGGTCATTCAGTCAAGGCTTTTGACCTTTTATATCTGTTAGAGCCACCGACTTGGGGTAGGAAGGGATGGAAAGGAAAACTGCTTCATATTGAATGGTCCAGGACCTGTTAGGGCATGTTTATACCCATTATTGGACTACATTGACATGCTAATCCTGAAATGTAAGTTACTGTTCTATACATTTGAAACAAATAAGATGAATGGCATGGGAAAGTAAATTGACTTTCCCAGTTAGTTAATGGTCATAGTAAGCAGTGGGAAAAGGAAGGAAATACAAGACCAGAGTGAGAAGGAATGAGACACATATAGGGAAATATGTGAGAGGTTAAGTCTTGAGAGGAAGTTTAAGTTCACTCATGCCAAAGGAACAGGGCAAAATGACTGTACAGGACCTCAATAACAGGACAGGCTGGCTCTAACCCACCCAATCTATGCTGGAGTCCATCTATGGCTTTCATTTATGTTGGTCAGCAAATGTCACCATAGGCTAATAAAGTCCTTCCTCAAATCTCTGGGTATCAGTGAGGACTACCAGGTGTCTTAAGGCTGCTATAATGTAAGCACAAACATTTTCTTAAAGATTTATCCAGCCTCACCCCAAATCCCTGAATCAAATACTATACTGCAAGTTACCAGTGCAGGATATACAGAGGGCCTAGATTCAGGCGAGTGGCTTGTCATTAGAGGAAATTTCCCATAAGCAGAATTTGGATTTTTGAATTGCTTGTCACTGAAGTTAATTGTCTTGAATCTGTGATCTTCCTGCCTCAGCTTCCAAGTATCTATGATCACAAGCATGTACCAGCATGCTGGGCCACAAAAGCCATCTTAATAACACTAATTCCTTGTTTTGCCTAGTGAATTTAGCTTTTTAGTGTGCCTTGACATCTATTATCTCATTTGAGACCCACAGCAATCCTGTGAGGTACAAATGTAGGGCAGGCATTATTGTCCTCATTTGACAATCAGCATTCACTCTGAGGCAGTCTCCATGGCAACATAGGCCCAGTGGCTAAGGAGCTTGCAGTAGATTTTAATGGCATCATGAACTAAAATGGCTGCCGCCTTTTCCCTCGCTCTTTCACTTAAAAAAAAAAAACTTTATTGAGATATGGTTCATACCACATATAACTTACCCACTTAGGTTTTCAGTGGTTTTTAACACATTCACAATTATGTGCAACCATTACCATAGTCAATTTTACATTTTCATCATCACAAAAAGAAATCACATACCCTTTTCTATTACCTCCCTGTTCACCCACCCTCCCCAGCTCTAAGCAATTGCTGATATTATTTTGCTATAAGTAGCCATATTTTAAACATTTCACTTTAATGCTATGATATGTGTTATTGTGTGATTGGTTTATTTCACTTAGTACAATGTTTTTGAGGTTCATTCATGTTGTAGCAATTACATTCCTTTTCATGACCTAATAGTGCTCCTTTGTGTGAACAGATCACATGTTGTTTGTCTTCTCATCAGTTTGATGGATATTTATATTATTTTGATCTTTTTGCTATTATTGACAATTCCTCTACAAATTTTTACATACAAGTTTCTGCATGGACATATACTTTCATTTCCATTTCCTCTTTGACTAGGAATAGAATTACTAAGATGTGATAACTACATTAAATTGTTTGAGGAAATGCCAGGCTGTTTTCCAGAAGCTGCACTATTTTACATTTTCTCCAGCAGTGTATGAGGATTCCAATACAATCTCACATTATTCTCATTATTGTCTGACTTTTTGAGTCTAGTGGACCTAGTTGGGTCTAGCCATCCCAGGAGCTGTGAATCAGTATCTCATTATGGTTTCAGTTTGCATCTCCGTGACACTCCTAACATTTTTGATCATTAACCTCGGTGAAAAGCAATTCAAAAATCCAAATTCTGCTTATGGGAAGTTTCCTGTAATGACCAGCCACTCGCCTGAATCTAGGCCCTCTGCATATCCTGCACTGGTGACTTGCAGTATAGCATTTGACTCAGGGATTTGGGGTCAGGCTGGATAAATCTTTAAGAAAATGTTTCTGCTTACATTATGCCAGCCAGCTAGGCAACTTAGCAAGATCCTGTCTCAAAATATGAAAGGGCTGGGGATGTGGCTCCGTGATAGACCACTTCTGTAGCATGCGTAAGACCCTGGTTTTGATTCCCAATACTAACAAAAAAGGATGGTTCCTCCTGAATACAAAATAGCATGCATACAATAAATGACTGCAACTATAGTACAAAAATGGGCATATAATCATAGAGTAATATGCATACACAATAAGAATTGCTATGTTAGGGCAGTAGAATTGTGGATGTTAAAAGTTACTGATATCCTTTGCCCTTTTTAAGAAGAAAACATGAAGAAAAAGATGACTGCTCTCAGTAAAATTAAAAGGGATGGGTTTCATAGAAGGGCTTATATTTATATTTCTGGTCCTGAAAGAAAACCAGGCAAGAAGTCTGTCTTTCTCACCCCTCTGACCATAAATTATTTCCTGAGATGCCATTTTAGAGACCGTTTGGGTGAGTGTTGATCATGTGGGTTTCTTTAACCTTGGCTCATGAGGGACTGACTCTTCAGTCTGGGAGAAAGGTCTAAAAAGGAATTGGAATTCAAATAATGATGTCTCAGATCATCCTAACCCAGATCCAACCATACCTATGATACTCCCTCAGGACCTTAACAATTAGCCAATGATTAAAATGGGAAAAAGCATCATTCAACCCACAGAAATTCTGATGACATAATTTTGCTCTAATTCAATTATTTTAGGAAACATAGCTTCCAAAAGTTCACACAATATTTTCATTTTCAAGATAGGTTCAATTGAAAATAACGACTCTTTGAATTTGTCGTGAAGACTCAGTAAATTATTGTGTCTTACTCTTGATTTTGGTCTATGGGATAGATCAAGGTTACTTTATGATTCCCTAAGCCCCAGGCTCTTGACCTAGGCTCCTTTAAAAACACTAACAATTCTATTTGTTTTAATTACATTGTATGTCTTCATTGATATAAAGACAAATATATTTATATTATAGGCAAAAGTTTTTTTCAACCTAGAAGTTCATCTTTCTTGTTTTTTGTTTTTTCTTTTCTTTTCTTTTTTTTTTTTTTTTTTTTTTTTTTTTTTTTTTTTTTTTTTTTTTTTTTTTTTTTTTTTTTTTTTTGAGGCAGGGTCTCACTGTGTAGCCCAGGCTGGCTTCAAACTCTTGGTGCTCCTCCTGTGTCAGCCTCCTGAGTGCTGGGATTACAACTCTGAGTGTCCAGCATCATTTCTCTTCTGATTTGAAAAGAAATCCTAATATTTTTGTGGACCCTGGGTCCTCAGCACTGTGCTAAACATGCTTAATGGAGGAGTTGGCCCTGGGTCAGAAGTCTAGAATAATGTGAGACAGATAGTGCTGAAAAGGAGACAAGGGATTTTATAGATGGCCAAATAGGGAAGCCTTGGTCCCAGGCTTCTCTAGAAAAAAAGCACAGGTTTGGGACTCAGAGGTCCAGTAGTCCTTTACTCAAGATATAGCTTCTCCAGAGCAGGAAGCATTTGTCAATCAGACATGCAGGACTAGTCTCTGAACAAAGGCTTTTGGTTCTAGGCTTTTGCAATATCCCCAACCACATTACTACTCTCTAATCACTATTGTAGGAACAGCAAAGCTTGTGTATGTGAGGAAAGATGACTGTGTCCCCACAATATGCTCCTGTTGCTGAAGAGAAGGTCAGCCATAAAAACCTTCAATGCTCTCAGGAAGTCATATGGCTTCCTGTTGCTCTCTCTCTGTCTGCAACCCTAGGACCAAGTTATTCCCCTGGCTCCTGTGCCTATGATTTTCCCCTTTCCAAATCTTCTATGTCAAAGCTCTAACTCTAGCCCTGCAACCACTGGCAAGCTTTCCTTGATCACTGAAGTCTAATATAAACAATTATAGCACCTGGAGTTTGTACCTCCAGCTAAGACTCAATTGTCTACATGCCTGTGCATCCATCCATGTTCTAATCCTGACTGCCAGCTCTTGAGAAAGGGGCTCTTCATTTTCTCCCGTGTGTACCATTCAAAGCACTCGGCACAGCACTGAATATCCAGCACACATTCAACAGAGCCTTGCTGTATTGCATATTTACTTAAATACAGGGCTAATAGTACTTACGATGTGTCTGGCAGCAAACACCCCATCAACTATGGCACAACAGAAAGCTGCAATCACACCAAAGCTGA
Organism: Hydrochoerus hydrochaeris; assembly: GCA_004027455.1. Taxonomy (NCBI): domain Eukaryota; kingdom Metazoa; phylum Chordata; class Mammalia; order Rodentia; family Hydrochaeridae; genus Hydrochoerus; species Hydrochoerus hydrochaeris. The sequence continues at coordinate 61,496 of PVLA01002707.1, forward strand.
TAAATACAATAGAAGCCACCAGCTGCAGGGGGGAACAAAAGGAAGAGTGTCTGTTAGTCTTCTACTCTTGCTACCTCTGGAGACTAAGTGATCCCAAGAGACCACTAGCCAAAGCAGAATGCTAGCTGCCACCCCATGGGAATATTCTTTTCAGTCATGCAGAATGAATGGGAGTGGCAGTAGGTGAGGAGGGAGAGAAAAAAAATGAAGCAGCTTTTTTTTTTTACATTTTCAAGGAAAACTAAGAAATTCACTCTCTGAGCACTAAGTGAGGAGGAGGTATGCTGGTATCCAATGTGCTATGCACAGAGGAATTTGAGTGGCCCTTCCACACTCAGACTTAAAAAAAATGTTGTACCTTTGCTATCATGAAGTCTAACCCTGTATGTTACTAATGTGTAAATGAAGGCCCAGTGAGAGTAAATGGTATGCCTAAGGTGTCCTTCTAGTCTGCAGAAGAGCCCACCAACTCCTATCCCAGTGCCATCTGCACTACCTCCCACCCTTAGTAGCATAGCAGATGCTGACGAAGGTAAGAGTAACCCTATATGCCTTTCTTCATCAACAAAAAAGGGAACATTTAGTTTATGAAGACTTAAGTTCAGGGATAGTTTACAGGGATTGAAGTCTCTGAAACAGATGAACTCTGTGTAGTATATGTTGAAACTGTGAAGTAAAAAAAATGTTTGCATGAACCAAACTTCCCTATTCTCTAACCATGTTACATAACAGGAAATTTTCCTAATAATTTGCCTTCTATTACAGATATGATACTACAGCCCAATGTGTGGGGACACAGGTGTTTCAAGATGCTTGCAGGTACAGGTATGGATACCTGTTACCTGAAGCCACTGTCAGCATCTTTCTTACTTGAAGTTCCTTAAGAGAAAGAGGAGGAAACAAGATGACACCCAGCTACTCTCCAAGGAGAAGGAAGAAATCAAATTCAAGGCCACCTTAGGGCTCTCCCACTTCAACAGGCTAGGAGGAAATATTTAATCTCCTTTGGGAGTTGTTCAGAAACCTCTTGCCATAAATCTTACTTAACAGCACTACAGAGAATTGCTAAATAATGGATGAACTATGTCATGAAATTGGCATTATTAGCTATGCTATGATCAGTCTTACAATTAAAACTCCTCTGTTGTTTTGAATAATTTAAGACTAAAGTACAAACACAACTGGCAGGGGTAAGGGGTTGAGGGACATCCAGGTGAAATGGAAGAAGAAAACTATTAGAAGTCCCCTGAGAATTATTCCCCATATTGCTGGGAGAAAATATATGGTTAGAGTTCTGTATCCATGAAGGTATTACATTATCTGATTAAACTTGCTGTTAAATAGACCCCATTATCAGAGTCTGAGTGCCACAGAGACTTGTACTTGGGAAGCCTAATCAGTCCACCATCTGACCACTCACCAAGGCTCTTGATTTACAAGTATATAAAATCGCAATATGCTTGCAATTTAGTCTGTACCTTCTACTCTTCCCCTCCAGGAAAGCTCATATTGAACAAAGAAAATACAACAGCTTGCCCTTGAGGGACCCCATTAGGACATTTAAACTTTGAAAGCATCATCCAAGCATGGTGGTGCACACCTGTAATCCCAGCACTCAAGAGGCTGAGACAAGAGGATCCCTCGAGTTCGAGGCCAGCTTGGGCTACATAGTTAATTGAAAGCTAGCCTGAACTACATAGCGAGACAGGGTCTCAAAAATAAATAAATAAAATAAAAGCTTCATCTTTGTTACATGTTCTTCTTTCCTTTCAAATTTAGGATAAACTTGGCTTTGAACTATGGCTAATGGAGCTGCTTTAGGTTTGCTTCATAACTTTATTTTTCCTTTATTTGAATCTCAAGTACATTTGTTATCTTAATCAAAGTCCCCTAGGTTGTAATCTCCCAAAAAGCAAGAATCCTCTGCCAACACATTCCTATAAGATAATGTCTCAGAAAGGACGATATGAGGGTCACCAATTACACAGGGCTGCAGTAATGGAAATCACAGAAGCATGGACATTCCAGGCAAGGACAACAACCTGAATGAATAGGCTGGAGCACTCTTTTGGAGTGAGAAGCAAAGAAAAGGGCACAATTCAGAATATTCTATCCCATGGCTTTCAGAGACTAGTGAGACCAATGAGAGAGCATCAGGCAAATTGCCAAGTCCCACACCACAGCAAGTTCCCTGGAGACTTAGGAGAAAAGGCCAGGTAGCAGTTTCTTTTATGTCCAAATTCTCACAAAGCTAGAGATGTGCTACTTAGCCAAATAAATGTTGAGCTTTTTTTCAGATAAAGAGCTTAACTCTGTGGAGATAAAAACTTACCATCTGTCGCTTGTTCTCAACAAGGTTTGATCCGATGATTCCAAGGAATGATCCGAAGCCGAGCTGCAACACAACATGGCATACATGGCATGTGGAAAGATAACCTGACAACCCAATCATTCTGGCTCCTGGATATGACTCAAATGATGAAAAGAACTAGAGTAGGAATGCTAAACCACATGCAGTTACAGAATATGCAGTAAAGGTATTTTCTCCCATCAGTTGGCAATTTTCCTTTGTAGCAGTGAATCACACCAGCACCAAAAACCAAAAAAACCCTCATATGCTCAAAAATTAAAAGTAAAGGTCAACTATTGCTTTCTGGAGCTTGATTATTTCAATTTCAATATCCATTACCTAGCATCTGACTAGTGAGTCAGTAAGAGGTCTATAATGGTGAAAAACTCATATTATATTCTGATCTTTATCTGTTTTTGAAAAGGACCTTCCACTCTGATGCATGGGTTATAGAATACTGGTTAGCAATAGCAATTTTTGATGCATCTAGCATACTAATCAAACTCAAGAAATACTTTAGAAATCAGCAAGCACCTTAACCCACACTAAAAAACTAAAAAGAAAGACCTTTATTTGTGGTTGACCCACTGCAATTTATGTTAGCATTTATTCACCTCTTCTTCCATCTCTGCTTCATTTATGGACAGAAAACAATCATTAAAGGGTGAACAGGAATGGCAGTGTAAAACCCTGAAAAACAATTTCCCTGTCTAAGTGGCTAGGATTATGGCTCAGTATAGCAAATTGCAGTGTCTTCGCAGTTTCACCATTAGTGGATGGAATCTGCCAGTCTTAGCTAAAAATCATTACTAACCAATAGCTATTGATGGAGATGAAAATGGAAAAAAAAAGTAGTGAGAATAGACCAATACAACTTAACATAACTTCAGTGATGTAGTTACATTTCCCTTTAGCCTCAAATAGTCTGGGTTTCTTAGCAGCCTTCCTTGATTCGCAGGATCATCTATTTCAGTATGGCTTGGAAATCTAATGAACCCAAGGGTTGGGTTTGGTGGAGCAATGCAGGACCCTAAGAATGAGACAGAATCACTGGGCAAGGTGGGGGCTTGCCTGTGATGCTAGCTATTAAGGAGACTGAAGGAAGATGACAAGTTTAAGGTCAACCTGGGCAACTTGGCGAAACCCTTTCTCAAGTAAAACAAAATTAAGTTAAATTAAAGGGTGAATATGTAGCTGAGTGGTAGAGCACTTGCCTAGCATGTATGAGACCCTGAATTCAATCTCCATTATACACACAAATGCACACAAAACAAAAGAAAGAGAGACAGAGAGAGAAGAGAAGGAGGAGAAAAACAACAAAAGAGACAAGTTGAACTCACTAAAAAGTCTACATTTGTAGCATTTTATGTTAAAGTAGCAATTGCTCCTCATTTTGCAAAGGAATATTCTGGAGTATTAAACAGGAAAATGACAGGGTAGAGAAATGTAAGGACTCACCTATTCTCAGATCAAATTAATAGCAGGGCCAAAACTAACACTGTGGTCCCCTAACAGCTGGTGTTGTTTCATCCACACCCTATGTATGGCCTTGCAGCCAGTGTTAAGTGAACTTCAAGTAATAAAGGCCTCATTGTTCCCCCCTAGGGAAGTTCTCTGCAAGGATGTAGGCAGGCTACTATTTGAGACAGAGCTCAGGGATTAGAAATAAAGAAAGAAACCAACAGAGTTTCCTTAAAATGGGCATCTTCTTCTAATCAACTGATTTTTCTCCTGAGACCTCAGAAATGCCAGTTCTCTGGTCCCCTATCAAGAACTTCATAAAATCATGTAATGTTCAGATCTTTGAACCGCCTTCATGATTTCTTACTACCTGAACAAATAACCTATTTGCTTTATTTTGGCTACCCTCCACTTTTTGAGGAAAAAAGACAAATAATTGGAAATTGAAGTCAGATTCAAGGGCTCTTCTTGGACTGCACCTCATTATCTCTGTCTGTTTTCCATCCACTGCCACAGACACCAGAACTGAGGTTCAGAAGGACTATTCACTTAGTAGATATCATTTGGACAACTATTCTGTGGCAGGTAATGTTGGGTCTGTGCTTTGGAGGCCAGTAATTAGGGTGGGATCTGATACCAAGACCAATGAGATTCAGGAGCTCATACTATAATTAGGTAAACCAGTTCACAATCTTTTTCCATAATCCCAAAATCTACAAAGCTCATAAAATCAAAAAGGTTTTCTGGTAAGTAATGTGGCAGCAAAGCCTGACCTTGAACTGATGTGAGTTTACTTTATAATCATTATTCCATTTAATGTAAAATTTTGTATTTCATTATATAAATATGAAGATATTTTATTATGGCATACTTCTCCAGACCTTGATGGAGTATTAAGTAATATATGATACATGCACTGTAAAACATTTCTTTTTTTTTTTTTGGTACCAGGGATCAAACTCACAACCTTGTGCTTGCCAGTCAGACGCTTATGCTGCTGAGTTAAATCCCTAGCCCCAGCACTGTAAAATATTTCTAAAAACAAAAATGCTCCAAATTCTGAATTACATCTGGCCCAATGATTCAGATAAGAGACTGTGGACCTGTATAAACCAAGCTAAATGAGAATATGGCCCAACAGATATCACAATGCAAAACATGAGAAGTTTTAAGGAAACATGAATAGGAGGAATCTATAGCATAGTCACCACCGTGAAGCCTTGCAGCTGAGAAATGTTCCTGCTGTATCTGTATGTTAGGTTGGAACAGAGTGCATTTAGGTAGACAGCAGGGAGGACGTTTGGGGAATGGTGCAAATGACTGCACCAAGACAGAAAAATGTAAGTCATGTTCAGGGTTCTGTGGCAGTCATAGCAAGAGAGAAGCAATGAGAAACCAGTTAAGGGCATTTCCTGAGTGTTTTGAATGGCATGCTAAGGAAACAACAGCGAACCAAGAGAAGTTAGGAACCTGTGGCATTTTAAAAGTCAGCAATGCATGATTGAAGTCTCAACTGTAAAATGCACTTACTAAGTGAGGAATTTAGATTTTAGCAGGAACTTAGATTTTAGAAACATTTTCAATAAGAAGTAGGAAAAGTTCCCGCCTAATTTACAATATGCCTTGAAAACCAATTATCCAGTTTTATATTTCCTAAGCATTCAAATTATTCAAAACTATTTTTTTTTTCGTGCCAGGGATTGAACGCGTGACCTCGCGCTTGCCAGGCAGGTGCTTATGCCGCTGAACTAAATCCCCAGCCCTCAAAACTATTTTGAAAAAAAAAATAGATGTTTCTTTCTTTTTTATCCAAGGGGTGTTTACATGTCAAGCTGAAGCCACACTGGCCAAGAAGTTGCTAGATTATTGATTATTTGGAATTATTCCTGTCATCTCTGTCTTCTAATAGCCTATTCTATTTTGATGTGATTTTTCAGTCATGTGATGGAGCAGAAATTGTCAGTGTCTCTCCAGAAAGAAAGAAAACTCAGGCAAGTATGGACCCAAACAGTGCAACACCTGAGGAGAGGGTGCCAGAAAAAAAGGCTTTCCTCACTGATCAGGGAGCCAACTCCATCTTGTGGGTTGCTTAGGAAACACAGCTTGAGGCCTCATTCTGGAAGAAGAGGTTTAGAGGGAAGGAGCACCCTCCCTCACCACTGTTGTGGATACATTCTGCATCACCTGAAGTTTTCGTGCAACAACCTAGCTGCTGGGCGTTTTAGGCTTTCAAAGTTGAAAGCGCACCAGAACTCTTCTGAAATGGAATATGTCTTGAATGTTCAAGGATGGTAAAAATCTTAAGCCAGTTTTTCTTTGTCAGTTTTAATTTTTAAAGGCTACCATTCATCCCTTATAGATTAGCACATCTTTAAAGATGCATGTGTGCCTATGTGTCTTAGAATGATGATACCAAGTATTACCTTCCAGCTTAAGTACAGTAAGCTAACATGCTAGTATAATGTACCTTTCTGGATAAGGGGATCTATTTTGGCAAAATAAAAATGCTTTGGCAAAATCTTAGATGACACAGAGTTATGTAAACTGAATTAATTATATTTTAAATGCCATCAAGCTCAAAATTTGCATGAATTGTATATTAAGTCTATGTAATAGATCTAATAACTTCTCCCTAATTTGTCTGTCTTCAAAATTTAAATTCTCATGTACTGTTAATGCGTTTAACCAGAGTCCAATACATCAGAGTTCTGAATAACCTGAATTTTTTGTTTTTGCAGATCTCTACAATGGTAATTTATATACAAAGAGACCAATCTGACAGTACAGAATCTTAAAATGCCATATTATGCTCCTTATGGTTTCATTGCTAAACGTATTTTTTGTTTCGGTTTTCCAGGTAGTTACTGGTCCACCTAAATTAGAGTCCCCTGAAACATTTCTTAAAATGTAAATTTAGCCTGGTGTGGTGGTGCATGTCTGTAATCCTAGCACTTGGAAGCCTGAGGCAGGACGATTGCTGTGAGTTTAAGGGCAGCCTGAACTACATAGCGAGACCCTGTAGCAAAAATAAACAAATACATACATAAAATTTAGATTTAACATGTATTACTCTTTCAACCAAAGATTAGCTCATGAAAGTGAAAACTCAGATTCATAGGACCCATGAATCAGAATCCCTTCAGGGAGGGAGGAGAGATCTGTATTTTTCAGAAGTTCACCAGGCCATTCTTATTCATAGCTGAATGGGAACAATACTGCCTTAGAGTTTTGGTAGTGATTCCCTAATAACCAAACTATTCAGTTGGTGAAAGTGCCTGATTCCCAGACAAATCTGGATTCTCAGTTGTTTACTGTTTCAGAGACAGGAGTCCTGATTGCATTTGCTATAACATGATCTGACCTATAAACTCAAATAGATTTTTCAACTTTTCAATCTGCTTTTTTCTCCCCTTCACTTTCTATCATTAAAACCAATCTTAAAGAAATGCTCCACAGGAACTATGAGGGGAAAAATTTTTAAAGTTAAGCCACAGGGGCAGACTGTCCACTCAGGATGGCTCTCCTATTAACACTTCTACGCTAGCTTTTATTGAAAGCCACACATCCAGATGCTTCACCTTCCAGTGCTAGCTGAACATCAGGTACTTGAATAACAACAATCATGCGCCCTTCTTCCTTTGTTAATGTATTCCTATCTTGCCACCCACAGTCAGATATTCTACAGAGAAGGTTCACAGGCACTGTTCATGAATAGAAGTATGTACTCCTATATGACATGGAAAACACCTTCCCCTCACCCAAGTAGACTGAATCTTGGCTTGAGAATTTGCTCATCAGTCAGAAATATTTCACTAATGTAGCTACCTGAAGCACACAGTCACACAGACCCTATAAATTGCTTTTCTAAGCCACCAAAATGCTCTTTTAACCCCTCTTTTCTTCCCTCCTCCTTTGTTTGTGTTTAAAAATAAAACCCAATTCTGCTGAGGACTGATTTTCTTGCCTCACCACAGGAAGTACACTGGGTGTGTTTTTATATCACATGTTTAACAGAGGGCATTGAACACCAACGGGTGTCTGTGGGATATCTGCCCCTAAGGGGTAAGGGTGCCCTGCCTTCCCAAAAGCTGAGAAATAACTTCCCTAGGCAGCCTTCAGCTCTTGGGAAGCACAGCCCAGACAGCCCACACCAGGCCCCAGTTTCACAAGGGGTACTGAAGAGACTGACTTTGGAATGGAACTGGTGACCTATGCAACAGGCTTGATCGTGCACAGTGGTAGCTGGTCAAAGGCATCATCTCTAATCCCTTCTCTCCCCTTTGCTTCTCCAATCCTCGTCGCTCAAAAGGGAGACAGGAGTTGGGAACAAAACAACAAGAATCTTAGCTCTTTGCTGTCTTAATAGAAAGACAGAACCATCCTAAGCTTCCTTTCTGTCCTTTAACAATTACAACTGAAGAGCCATTTAGTTGATATTAAAAATTATGATCCAACCTCCAGAGTTAGGTTTTTGGATTCAGGAGAAATGTTGATAAACCTGAATTGGGTTGGTTTTTCATTCTTGTTTTGAGACAGGATTTCCCTGTGTTATCCAGGTTGGCAAATGAGGTCTTTTTAATCTGATGAATGTAAACTGTATCCAAAATGAATTCCATGTACTCCAGGTGTGGGTACAACAATCCACTCAGATATGGCAAGAAACCATTAGAACATTTGTTTCATATTTATTGTTCATCTAAAATAAGAAGAACCTGGTACAGTGGTGTACTCCTGTCATCTCAGCACTCAGAAGTATCACCATGAGTTTGGGGCACACATAGGGTGTTCAAGGCCAGCGTGAACTGACAGTAGAAACCCTGTCTAAAAGAACCAAAAGAAAAGAAAGGAAAAGAAATTAGGTGTTACTAATATTCAATAAATGGACTGTCACTGGCATCCACCATTGGTGTGAATGTCAGATGATCAAGTGAGCTATCGTCTGTCCGGGAAGAGGGCAAGTTCCATATGACAAAGGGTTGATAGTAGGCCATTGTTATGTCTTACCTACACTGTCTTATCCAGTTTTAACTAAAGTAGTTCCAACTAAAGGGACAAGAGGCTTGGAGAGATTTCTGTGAAAAATCATCAATTGAAGACGACCTAATGTACTCACACGTGAACAGCAAGAGAATGGCAAAGTAGCGGGGTTGATGTTCCTAAATCCTAGGGTGAAGCTTTACTCAGCCACACTGTGAGACTAAACAACAATAAAATGAGGCTTCCGATGACAATCAAATCATATCTAATAAGAAACCAGTCAAAAGTAACCACAATGATTTTAGCAGGTCATTTGAAATAAGGATTTATAAGGATTTTATTTAGTTTGTATGAAATACTAAAAATTATTTCATTTTCATCAAATTTTTGAGTTTTCATTTTTTGTATAATTTTTATGTACATGTATATAAGTAAATAAATATACACGTTTTAGGGGTATAATGTCCACAAATTCTTCCTTTTTATTTTGGTACCAGGAATTGAACTCATAACCTCACACTTACCAGGTAGGTGCTGTGCCACTGAGCTATACCCCCAACACACACGTTTTTCCTGATAGGAATGCAGGATCATTTAGGAGATCAGGGCTGTTGGTTGCAGAATGTCAAGCTGCCAGGATTCTCGGATTTCAGGTAAGGTCAAATGACCTCTATCATGTGTAGGAAAGCAGATGATCAGAAAGAAAAGATCTTAACCTGGAGTTAACACTGCTAATTAGGACTATGTCTTAAACTGGAAAAACCAAGATACTAAAGAATATCGCACTACTTAGGGATGGCACTAAGATTCTTGTGAATCTCAGTCCAGTTCGTAACAGGACTAAAGTTACCTCTATTATAGATAAAAAGAGCTATGAGAAGGAAATCTGAACAAACCCTACAAACTCAAACAGAATTGAAAACAATCAAAGTAGAGCCAGAATCTCTGCAACAAGCAAGCTACAGAGACCCATGTCAGCTTTCTATACTTACAATAACTCCCGGATAATAACCTCCAACAGTCACATTCTGGGTCCTGGTGGTTGCAGCAAGGCCCACCGTGAGAATTAACACGGACACAATAAGCAAAGTCACGGTGACATAGATGGAATTTCGTTTCCTCCGGTTGAAGGCTCCTGAAAGCATATAGAGAAACTGAAATTGCTCATTTCAGCTAGGGAAAGAAGAAACTTTCAAAAAATTATAAGGAAGGATTTTCTTTCCCACAGCTACTGATAACTGGAGTTCTCTCTAGGGAATGGAGTTATGGGGAGATGTGGAGCTTCCATTTTTTGCAATAATTGGTACCTCTTTTATAATAAAAATGTTTCCAGTTTGAAAAAAAACAATAGAAGAAATTTTACCAGTTACATAAAAACAAAACAAATTTTGTGCTTTTGGCATTGTATAAAAGATAAGTCACACCCACTTAACAGACTGTTTTTAGGCCAAAGTATAAAGCACATGATGAATGGGAAGAGTTTGTGTGGAGATATTGAATAAAATATATTAAGCCAATATGGAACTAAGTAGGAGTTTTTTATGATCTAGATATAGGAAATTTCATTTTCAGTGTAAATATCAGAACCAAGCCAGGTACTGGGATTTTTTTTTTCTCATTTATTTCTGACATTTGCCACCTCATGTATAAACTTTAAAATGGTGTGTTGGCAAGATTTGTCACATAACAAATGTGTGTAATAAAGTAAGTGTTTGGAGGCCATTAGTCCACAAAGATATGTATGGGAGGAGGCTGATGGGAAGGATTATAACTTACATATTTAGGCTTATGTGAGTATGGCATAAATATAAATGATGAGAGACTCATTCTCTTACTCAGGGCTTATCAGACATGGTAGCACAAACCAATACTTTAAAAAAAAAAACAGGCTTATTAAGTCAGAAAAATGGTATCTTGGCTCAATTTTCAATTTATTTTTTTTTTAAAATGGAATACCACTCCCCACTCTGCAGGCATCTCTCTCGTATAACAAAGGGCACCTCAACAAGAAATACTAGGGGAGAGCTGGCTGGGGGTCAGTATAATCAAATGGGGAATACTAGAAAGTCCAGTTCTCTGGTAGATGAATGGAGGATAAGGAGAAGGAAGAAGTGGGAAGAGCCTTATGATGGCATCACCTACCTAGGTGGCTTGACTGTCATTTATGGCCTTAAAGATATCCCCTGTGTCTATTCCTTAGACCCACTCATTCTGGGAGGCCTTGCTGCAGCCTCAGGAATCAGTAGGGGACAGAAGCTACCTAGACTGCACCACTAGAAGGTAAGGGAGAGGAAAGGAAGGAAAAAGAGGAAGAGAGAAAATCAGGTGACTCTCAGGAAGCCCGGTGCTGATGGGGCAGTGTTTGGCTTTGCAGTTTCCCCGCAGATGAACTCTCCTATATGAAAGAAAAGTGTGTGATCTTCCCCATCTGACCCCAGCCCAAGGCTCCAACGGAGCTGGGAGGGGCTGGCCATCTTCCCTATTGTCAGCCTAGAAAGTGAGCGGTTTGAGTCATCAAGGCCATTTCTAATTCAGTACTAGCCTTAGATTATTTTACATAGAAATGTTGATGTGGTCTGAGCATTTATAGGCACCCATACAGTAAAGCATTGGTCTAACCCTGGGAGGTGAGGTAAAGAGAATTGGGAAATAAAGCTTTTCTCCAGTGAGACTTGAGTCCAGCCTCGCCTCTACAGGGAAAGACATAAGCCCAGAGACATCTATGACATGAGGGTCTTTTGTGTGAGATGGCTGTTGGATATGCAAATGGCAAGCTGATTAAGGGTAGACACAAAAGCAAAGCTAGTGATTCAGACCACCTACAGCCTGCAAGGGAACTGGGATTTGGTAAACAATCTATTTCTTGTTTACCTGCAAGTTAGTTATCTTTCCTCTTGAATCTCTAAACCAGGACCCCTAAATGTATTTGATAATACATACTTAGTAAGAATGTGAGTTGGTTCCTCAGAGGGGCTCTAACATAAAATTACTAATACCACCTTCCGTTCTTGTCTTCCTTTCTCCTTTGTTACTCTTGCAGGATCTCTACCCCCCACACACACACACACACACTATGGCCCAAATTTGCCAGAGAGCCGGTGAACATCCAGATACACCAAGAGGGTATTTCACATGTGTAACCTTTGAAACTAAACTGGAGGAGAGCATATGTATGCTCTGTCTTTCTAATGCTTGCTTAACCCACACCTGTGCCTTCCCTGCCAACTGACCTTTAATCTTACTCATAGCTCTTGGGTCTTCTTTGCAAATATCACTCTAAATCTTAAAAGCACAAGAGCCAGGTCAGAAAAGTGACTCAGCAAACCACATGGTGTCATTTGAAAATCTATTTTTTCCTTCACTTTAGAACCTGAACTGAAAATTCAGTCAGTTAAGAAACCCCAAGATCTGACAACTCCACAGGGGGTTTGCCTCAAAGTAAGATTTTCTTTGGATAAAATTGCTAAGAAAACTCTCCCATCACTCATTGGATATCTATTTGCTGTTCCCTCACATTTCCATTATCAAGCCTTATTTTATACTATAAGCAACATAATTACTTTATATAAAATAAAATAATTTCTAGTTGCACCTGAGGAGTTAACTATTTGAAAGAACTACTGGGTAAATCCTTTCCAAATGAATTACATCTCAACTTAACTTCAATATGAATTTGACTTAATAAAATCCATATCTACTTAAGCCAAAACATACCTGTAGGTTCTCTGAAGGTATATCCAGGGATCTTAAAGAGCAGCTTATTGTAGCCACTTAGGACATTTTCCTGGTGGTTGTTTTATTTTAGAAAGTTAAAGGAAAGCCCTGTTGTTATTAGGGTACAGTGTAGAGCTTGCCTTAGGTGTACCTGTGAATATATGATCATCTTCTTCCAGTTTTGTTTAGTAAGTCAATACATGAAAATAGACATCATGAGTTAGTTAAAAACAACAGCAGGTACTTAAAAACAGTGCCTATCACATTTTTAAAACGTTGGAGGCAGTCAATACTTGCTGAATAAACAAAGAACATCTCAGAATTGTTTTTCTTCTCATCAAAAAAGGTTGTAGGAATTGTGTGAATAAATATTGCCTATGGTCACAGAATTGATTTTTTAAAATAGAGTACATCTGAGGGATCCATAGAACTGAAAGCCTTCTGGCCATCTAGTGTCACAACCTCAAATCTCTTACTACTCCATCTACTTGGTGCCCAGTACATTTCTACTTAACAACTACTGCAACCACCAGCAGTGAGAATCTGAAATCTCATCATTGGCATTGCTTGCATACACACACACCCCACAGCAGCCTCCCTGCAGAATTACTGCAGCCCTCCCTCTTTGCAGTGCCCTGCCATTATCCCAGAATCATGGAGACCAGGATACTTCACAGCTCTAGAGGTATCCAGTTATTGCTGTCTCTGCCCTTTCAAGTTTTCCCCTCTTCTGGTATTTCCTCTCATATGGAGCCCCTACAGTCATTACAGTCTTTGAATCTGAGTCTCTCCTTTTGCAACCTGCTCAAAATTCACCTCTAAGAAGTCTTCCTTGATCAAGCCCAGTGGAAACACTCATTATTTCACATCCTTAAATTCCTAAACACTACTCAATTAGTATATTAATTGTAACTGCTACAATTATAACTGTGGGTCTGGTCTGCAACGCATATGATGTCCATCAGTTCCAGGAATATATATCTGACAAGAACCAAGATGTGGATCACTTAGAAGATAGAACGTTGTCTCTTCTCACTTGTGTTTTATTTTATATATCTTCTTGATTATCTCCTCCCAAGAGAGTAGGTAGGATGTGTAGTCTTTATGGGTGTGCAGCAAAGATGAAAGCCCAGTATCCTGTTCTGTACACCAAGGTGTGGTGACTGGCAGGTAATTCTCCAAGTTGACCTTTTGAACTGATTAGGGTTTGCTTACCTGGATCAGTTTTACCATTCAGGGTGGATCCCAGGAAGTTCCCATCTTGAACATCCGCGGAAACAGGTGGCTACCCACAGAAGAGCCACAAGGCCCTGCCCATCTCTTAGAAATTTCCTTAAAGGCACTGAAAGCCATCACCTCCATTCCTTTAGTAAGTTCTTTGAAGGGAACATCCTAGGCCTCCAGGTGAACTGCAAATTATTTGGGAGGGAAGGAAAGCCTGCTGTAGTAGAGGTGCCTTAGCGCCTGGGGGCAGTGTTGCCAAAAGAGAGACGGGGGTTGCTGGGAGGGGATGGAGGGGTGCAGGAGTCAAACTACCATCATATTTGCTCCTTGCTTGCTCAGCTGCGAATCTTGGACTAGCCGCTCACACCCAGGCGGCTAGCAAACGTGCAATGCAAATACCTTGGGGCACTGTGTGTTTTAAATCTTGTTTTGGCTGCGGTTGATTGTAAAGGGACCCCACCCAGAGAAAAAATGCCTGGAGGCTGAAACACTAAGCCACCCACTCACTCTCCCCCTCCACGCATGCAAGGGAAGGTGGCACTGCCAGAGCTAAATGGGAGGAATTCCTACGTAACCTAGACGCTGATTCAGGCCTGGACTGTATGGAATCAGTGCTGGAAACTCCAGGGAGACTCCCTAAACCTCGAGGTTACCACCACAGTGGGAAATTTGCTTGTACCATAGGTCTTCGGACTTGAAAATGCGGAACGCGTGGTGCGTGCCGGTTTAGCGTCTGCGTGAGATCTATGGTTCCTTTCCCGCAGCGTAGAGACAGGGCGAAGCCCACTCAGCTTGTTGCGCAGATCTTTTGACAATGCAAGTGTCTGGGGTCCCCAGTGAGTCCAAGAAAGAACTCTCTTGGTCTCTTCCCAACCCACAGGGTGTCAAGTAGCAACCTCTAAAATCCTGAGCCTCCTGTCTGTCCACTCTGCGTAGTCAGACGGGACGGGGCTGGGAGGCTTGGTTTGCAGGTGGTTGTCCGCAGCGCGAATGTCTCTGCGGAACCCTCGCACTCTTCCACCCAGCCTCCCTCACGCAACAGCTTAGCGTGGGGAAGCCAGAGCCACGCTGGCGCCACAGCTGGCCAAGGTAAGGAGTGCATGCTGGTGTGTGTGTCACAACAGAGAAAGGAAGAGAGGCAGAAAGTGGGGGGGGGGGATTTATGCCTGAATTCGGACAGCGTTCTTGGCCTCTTTGGACACTTGCAAATAACTATGTCCTTAAAAATAAAAGAGTAAATTCTTGTGCTAAATAAGCAAAACCATTGAGAATGCAGATCTTTCCATCATCCAGGAGATAATACTTTCTGGGGCTTCTTCCATGAACTAAATTTGTTGACACTGAGTCTTCTGGAAGCAGGAGGGCGCTCATATAGGAGATTCAATCTTCTCGCCCCCTCCCCTGAAGATGTTCCCGCAAATTCATCCTAAATGACCTGAACAGTCTGGACGGCAGGAATTCGGGTCAGAGGGATTTTGCAGAATGTAAAGTATGTTGGAAAAAGGTAATTTGATTTGGTTGAAGTGCATCCAAGGTGAATTTTAAAATTCGGTGGGATCACCATTTGACAATACTCTCCCACTCTCCTGGGCTCCAAATTAATTTCTCGGCCCAGTGAAATAATAGGGTTTGGGAAAGTGTCTGACAGCTGGAGGGGCACTGACATTTGTGTTGTTTGTTTGTTTGTAACTACCGAAAAGCTGCTTGGAGGGGCTTTCAAGTTGGTTCTCCAGGGTAGCAGTCCCTGACTTTCTGTTACGAAAAGGTGTAGAAAGGTGCCCCTCCCCCTCCATTCCACTAGGAGAGGAAAAGCGCGGCTTCAGGAGATACGCGGGCTTGATATTCTTTCTTGCGCTCTCACTCGTCCCCCCACCCCATTTCACACTCACGCACGTTCCGTGCGTTTGGAACGGAATAGGAATCAAACTGAAGGAATGTTGATCCTGCCGCTGCAGCTGGTAGGGCCGGGTTGTCTTGAGTGATTCTTTAGGAATTCCCCTCCCGCCCATCCCCCAGAGATGTGCAAACCCCCCCATCAGCGAGGTGCAAACCATCCCGCCCCACCACTGCAGCTCCAGAGAGTTGAGAGGGAGTGAGGATCCAGCTTCTTCTAATTATCCTTAGTCGTGAGCTCTTAGAAGTGAAGAGGACTTTGCAAAGAGGGAGCGTCGAATGGAAGCGAAGGTGCAGGTTGAACTGAAGTGGTTTTTGATCCCCAGATAGCTGGGAATTACCACTGGCTGCAAGTCTGTAGACACACTCACACAAACAATCACACACCCGCACTCTGGGCAGAGATTCTCCGACGCTAGCTTGGCGCGCGTCGCCTGCGCTGCAGCTGGGCCGCTCCCCTAGGGCTCTCTGGCCGGCTACCCAGACGCTGGGGCACGCGGAGCCCCTAGACCCGCTTCCCGCTCTCGGACTCTTGAGATGGCAGGGACGCACTCAGTGTACAGACCAGTGCACTCACTCTTTGCTGCTGCCGCCGGCAGGAAAGGCGGTTAGACTTACCCATAGAATCGGGCAGAGACGTGTCGCTGGACCGCTGCTGAGTCAGGGACTGATGCATGGTGAAAGCTGCCAGGTCGCCCCAGTATCCGAAGCTGCTTTAAGCTCCCCAGACTCAGGGAGCCCCGCAGACCATCCTACTCTTCGCCAGCCTCTCCCGGGCCCTCCGAGAGCTGAGAGAGACTGCCTCTGGTAGAGCGCTGCAGACCAAGTGCCGCCTCCCCCTCCCTTCCCCTCTTCTCCCTCCCTCCTCTTCTGCCTCCTTCTCCTCCTGGAGGCAGCAGCATTGGCGGGCCGTGCCGGAACCTGCGCTTGCGCAAGACCCCCCTCCCTCGGCCTCCCCATCCTAGTTATCCACCTCCCAGCCTCTCAAGCCAGACAGGGAGCCGTTTTAGCCCCCTGGGGCCAGGGCTGCACAGAGAAATACAAGGACGCTTCAGCCTGGGGCCAATGTGCCTTCTCTGTAATTTGTAAAGAGTCTTGGATAGTCATCCTGTTCTAGGATTTATAATTGGGGAGGGGTACAGAGTCAGATGAAGACACACACACACACACACACACACACACACACACACAATTGTGCAGCTCTGGTCTTAGTGCTTCCAGAGTGACATAATGGAGCTGGAGATAATCCAAAGAAGGGCCACTCTATAATCAAGAGGATGGTAGGGGAGGCTGCCATATGAAGATAGATTAAGCAAATGCACACTCTTTAGTCTAGAACGATGAAGCCTGGAAAGGATGTGACCAGAGTGTATAAAATTATGCAGAAACAGAGAGGGAGCATAGCCTTAGTCACCTTATCTGAGAATTCTAGAATTAAAAGCCCCCTAAAGAACAGGACAGAGATTCAACTGAAGCAAAGAAGACTGCATCAGCATCCCAATTTGTGTTTTGGGTCAAGGTGCTTTTATATCAGGGATCTCATTTTTTCATCATAGCAGCCCTGCTGTGGAAGAAGAGGAATTCTCAATAACCCCATTTTATAGATGAAGAAAGTGAGTCTCAGATGAAAATGTCCCATGTACCATGCAGCTATTAAGTGGCAGAGGTGGAATTCGAACCAAAATCTGTTGGACCCCCAGGTTGACACTCTTCTTGCTATGGCAGGTGGGTCCATGTCTCCCTAGTTCCCCAACACAATCTAAACCAAGTCAAATATAAAACTTTTCTGAGAACCAATGAAATGGAGGAGAGTACATGATTCTTTCCAGATCTGCCTTGTTAATCTATTGTAAAGCTTCGCTTCCTTATCCGGGAAGGAAATGGAATCAAAGGCCCTTGCCCTTTCCCGCCTTCCAAAGGAAGAAAAGATGCTTCTTGAAGGTTAAAAAGGAAACCCTTTGTGAAGAGCTTGAGCACCTCGAGGTGTAGGTTCAATGCTGTTTCAAGTATTATTAGCAGGCCTATGCTACAAATGTGGTTTAGAAATCTGTGATATGTGTCCTAGATAAAAAAGGTGAGATGCCCCTTATTGCAGAGGAGTGTATCTTAAGCATGCTTGCCTTATGGATCAGTCTCCATAGGCTCTGCAAAGGCAGAGAAAATCCCATATTTATACTCTTGAAATGATTGCATTTTAGTCCTGTTTACTTATCTCCTCCTCTTCCCATTCTAAATACCTTGTATTAAATGTGAAAAACCCCTGCAACCAACACTGATTTCTCAGGAGGGCTTCATAATTAACTTACTCTGCTTCTGTGAAAGTAGTTTTGAGGAAAAGGGGTTTTAATACAGGCTACAACAGACTAACACTTTCTTTAGAGAGGCTCAGCTCTTCTAGAGCAACTAATGAGCTACAGATTCTGAAAGAAGCCAAATAGAAACTTGTTACTGTACCATGCCGGCTTCATTGGGCAGAATAGACCTTTTTTGCTTTAGAAAGCAATGAGGCTGCAGCCCTTTTCTCTGTTTTCTCCAAACCAAAGATGAGGGCCTTTGCCAGAAGCCTTTGGACCACTAGAAAAAAATGCCAGATGGTGCTCTGCCTCTAGTGCAGTTACTCTGGGAATAGCCATAACACTTAATCACCTCCCTATTTTGATAATCCATTTGATTATTTAAATCATCATAGTACCTTCCAGGTTCCAAACTTGAGAATATAGGCTAAAGGAGTTATGTCTACAAATATATACACATGTACATGTACACATGCATATTTACAATGGCAGCCACACAACTATTCACAGTTGCACAGATATATACATATCTCAGCAATTACACGTATGCCCTAGTCACTACCAACTACCTGTCAGTTTCCAGATTTAGTTGACCAAAAACAGAAAGGATTGCCAAAATAATGAAGCACCTTGAAGACTCCAAACGTCCCTAATTGAGGTCAGAATTGTACTCACTTTAGGTCAATGCCTACTATTCAATGCTGACACCACAAACAGCTGATTCTTCACTGAGAACTATAATTTTTTTTTTTGAGAAGGGGGCTCTCGATAGAGTTCACTGTCCTTGAACTCATTATGTAACCCAAGCTGGCCTCAAACTTACAGCTCTTCTCCTGCCTTCTCCTAAGTGCTGGGATTACAGGCATGTGCCACCATGCCCAGTGGAACTATGATTGAGGGTGCTATTTCACCATGAAGATTGACAGGTTTCCGCTATCAACTGGCAATTTTCTTTGGGTACCAGGAAAATAACCACAGCACTAGGTACCAAGCACTGGTATTTATCTTTATACTGTTTTCTATTTTGTGATCTGCTTTAGTTATCAAACACTGTGTTTTCCAATACCAATAAGAAATCTTTTTGGTAATAGGCTTTTAAGTGGGTGGAACATCATTTATTTACCACTTCACTGTTATTGGAGATCTTAGAGGTTTCCTGTTTTTCAATATTGTAAATAATGTAATGAATTAAATCTTTGTATCTTTTGTTTCACTGTGGAATGCAACAGTACAGTAGAATTATTGATTCAAAAAATACTAAATACATTATTAATTAAAACGTTAACCAACATGCTCATATTAAAGTATACATACTAAAAAAGTATACATACTGATAAATCTTATTATTTATACATATATAATATTATAGGTAATCACCAGCCATAATACTGAAACTGTCCAACATCCCAGTTGGCTCCCTTGAGCCCCCTTTGCAATCACCCTCCTAGAAGTTAGCACTATTCTGGTATGTACCATCAAGCCCAAATATTTTGAAGATTTTCAATACCTATTGCCAAAATGTCCTCCAAAACATCTGTGTCAAAGCACATTCCCACTGTCAGCACGTGAAAGATTTGGGCCCCCACACCCTCTTGGCTTTCAATTAAAAAGGAAGTAGTTTAGCCCTGGAAACACACTTAGTTACAGTCAGCAATAGTTAGGGCCAGTCAAGAAGCCAACTTGGAGTTCAGCTGAGCAAAGGGATCTGACAGGATCTACAGCTCTAAGGAGCAGAGCCCGAGGGCATGTTCAACAAGCAATCAATACTGTGTCACAGACAACAAGCACCTTAGAAGCCTCCAACTGCTTAAATGTTTTCCTTATTGTATTCATTATTATTCTCCGCTGCACATCTCCAAAGTCTTCCTTATAGTTACCTTTCAAATTTTCTATAATGGTCACTTAGCTATGCATGGTGCAGCGCTGGCATTTAGATACTTGTGAACATAATGACACTTCATTTACTGCTGTTTTATTACTTGCTGAACAACAGCAGAATACACAATGCAGCAAATTATCCCCCAAAACACAATTCTACTCCCCAGAGATAACAATGATTTGCAGATTAAATTGCAAAATTTTAATTTTTGTTTATTATTTTGAGAGTTAAATATTCCTTTTAAAAAGTAAATTTTCAAAATGCCAAATGGTAAATATTTTTATTAAGCACTGTAGCTTATATTTAATAGCTTTCAAATATACCATCACATCAAAGCCCATCTTCAACTGATCAAACTCAGCAGTAGTTCATTCTTATACAGTAAAACCCCCTCTAACTTGCATTATGATACCTATTACAGACATTGATTGGAAAAGTTAACAAAACATCAAAATGATGTAGATCTATGTGTTTCTCCTAAGTTCATGATAGAAGAGTTCTGGAAAATATACAATCTTTCTTACTAGAGAAAGAAAGTAGTTTTTTTAAGGTCAAATTATTTTTTTCCACAACCTTTAACTTTTCCCTAATTTAAAGGCATAAAACAACAACAGAGTAAAAAATACAAGAATTGATGAATACACTAGGACAGTATGATATTTTAAAAACGACATAGTGCTTTTTTGAATTTTAGAATAAAGGTTTATTATAGTTTAGAACTCAAATGTCCTCTGAAAGTCTCTTCTGTCTGGAAGGTGATTGGATTGGGGTGCTGTACTTATCAGTGGATTCATTTGTTAATGTTTGATGAGTTCATAGCTGAATGTGCTGGTAAGAGGAGGTGGGTCACTGGGGGTGTGACCAGGAAGGGAGTATTTTTGTCACCAGCTCCTTCCTTAGCCCTCTGCTTCTGGCCACTATGGATGGAGCAGATTTCCTCTGCCACTCTCTCCCACCCTGACCTTTGCTTTGGGAGCCAGCCAACTTTGGACTGAATCCACTGAAAATTGTGAACCAAATAAATCCCTCCTCTTTGAAGTTGCAAGAGACTTGTATTTTGTCCCAGGGCTGTGAAGGTGACCAATACAATGCAACAAGTTAATAATCATAAAATTTTAAGATTACAATAAGGTTAGTCAATGAGTAAATATAATTAAGGTATTTTTAAAATATTTATTAAAAGGAAGCATCTGTATAGAAAAATTCACCATACTTATTATTAATTTTTATCAGGAAAAATCATGGGGTATAAGAGGGAGTGGCCTTAAACTCACAGGAACTGGTTGGGGATTATCTGGGGGGATTTCATAATCAAAATGTCCTGGTTTATCTGCCAGAGATGGCAGTTGGTCAGTCAGAATAGGATTCAGTTAAGCTGTTACAGCCCTATTTCCTTCGTCTAATTAATTACAGAGCTCCATACATCCTTTTCCCTTAGCCACATAAAAAAATTCATTAAATACCTAATTAAATGTGGTGTTGTCACAGGCACCAGTGTGTATGTCCAGCTGCTTAGTTCAGGTTTGGACTGGAGAGGATTGTTATGTTCAGTAGTTTCTGGGAATCAGATTTTTGCTACCAGTTCAAACTGCTCCACAGAGCCTTTAAAAATGTTTATACTCTGTGACCCAGTAATTCAACTTCAGCGAATCTGTACTAAGGAAACAGAAATCTGGACTGAGAGTTATGTGCAAGGATATCCATGGAAATGTTATTTACAAGTAAAAACTATTGAGGGAAAAACCCTGCGGTGCCCCAAATGAAGAGAATGAATAAATAGATAATACCACAATCATAGGATGCATATGTTATATAGTTATTAAAATCATGTTTTCAAATATGTAAGGACATAGAAATGTATGAGATAATGAATAAAAAGTAAGGTAAAAACTACATGTTTAGTTTGATTCCAATTTTGTTTAAAATTGGACATATATACAGAGAAAATGACTAAGAGAAAAATTAAAAATACTGTATCTGTTAGTAGTGAAATTATAAAAGATTACCTTCCTTTTATACTTTCCTTTATCTTTTAAATATACTAAAGAGTGTGTATTATTAAAATTAGTACCTATTCCACCTAAAGTGCCATTTAAAACTGGTGTAAACTGGTGAATGTCTCAGAATTTGCATTCTGTCTCTGGATATACCATCTTTGGTTTCTGTCCTCTCTCTCTCTCTCTCTCATTCTGTCTGTTTTTGTCTCTGTCTCTGTCCCTCCTGAACTCTTACACACACACACACACACACACACACACACACACTCCATTTTCAGTGTTCCTTGCCTGAATGTAAGGCCTAGAAAATGTGTCACCTCTTTCAAGGGAATTTGAACTTTTGTTGTGAGCAAGGCTTGTTGGTGCTAGCAGGTGGGCAAGTACTTTTCTGATCTGGCTTTTGTCCATGCCCCTAAAATTGCACCAGTAGAGGGCTGTCTACTCTATGCATTGCCTGCATGGAGCAGCTTTCTGGGAAACTGGCTTGTCTGGGAATAGAAAAGGAATGGGGAGGAGGGCGGTGAGAGAGATGAAAGGAGCAACTGTGTTTATTAGAGACAATTCCTTTGAAAGGTTAAATTCTAAAGGGTAAAGAAATACAACTGGGCCCATAAGAGGTGAAATGCCCCTAAATGCATGCCCATCTCCCAACTTTGTGCAGGAAGCTGGAATCTGCTGTAGCAAGCAGGAAGTTGTTTAGCAGAGACTACCTGCCTTTACAAAGCACAATTTAAAAGTAGAATATGCATATATACCTCAAACTGTAATTTTCTTTTTTGAGACAAGGTCTTGCTAAGTAGTGCAGGCTGGCTTTGATTTAGCTTATGTAGCTCAAGGTGGCCTGGAATTCATGGTGATCCCCCTGCATCAGATTCCTGAGTGCTGGGATTACAGGCATGTGCCACCACACATTGTTCAAACTATAAACTGTTGCATAAATTTAAAAGTGAAATTTACCCTCCCCACTTTCACTCTTCAGAGATAACCACTGTGAAATATATGATATATTTTCTACTTTTCCTCCGTGTATACATGAATTGTATGCCTCCACGCACATGCAGTTTTAAACAAAGATAGTGCACAAAAATTGATCAAAACTATAAATGTTATTCTGTAACTTAATTAATAAAAATGTAGTATTGTCTCATGGACCTATTTTCCATGTACTATATATAGGCTTACCTCATTTTTTAGCTGCTGCATAACATTCTGTCATGTGAATATTTCAGATTTACTTAGCCACCCCTCCATGATTGGACATTTAATTTAGTTCCAGTGTTTCATAGTTACAGGCAATGATGCAGTAAACATTCCTATACATATAGCATAGAATCAATTTAAGGCCAAATCTTCTTTTTATCAGCTGTGCATTACCTAACCATTTGCAATTAGTTTCTTGGGCTCTAGAGAACAGTTTTTAATGGCTATGCCAAATGTTCTATAGCATCCCAAATGGTCCAAAACATTTTTTCCAATTAAGCTGCAGTCTACTATACACTGCATTTTAAATTACATTATGCTTTAAGGACAGAGCAGTGTCTTACATTATTGATACAGAGCTATAATTTTCTCTCTTAGTATTAATGCTCTAGACTTGAATGAGCATGAGAAGAATGTACAGCCAGAGGCTGCTGGTCCACATCACTAAGGACAGCCCAAGCAAGGGTAGCATGAGCATGTGATCACCAGTCTTCCACTTCCACCTAGCATCTTTCCACACTTCTGGCAGGAAGGCTCAACTACAGATAAGGCCCTTTATTTGACACCTAGGGTTTAGGGGAAAGGAGAATACCTATACTAACATCTGAATCGGTGAAAAAGACCAGTATTTCAGTCCCCTGATAGCCTGTCTGCTTCCTCTTACCTATGTGCTTATTATCTCCAACATGCTCTTTGGCTGTTTTCAGCTCCTTTCTTTGATATTCTGCTTGAAAGTGACCTCCCCAGCTATTGCCTGCTCTCCCTCTCCCATTAAAATATTTCTCTTTTTAGAACTTTCAGCTGCCAGTGTTCTTTTGTGTTAGCATGACAGGAAGTGCCTCAGGTTTGACGTCAGAGCACTGTTTTCTAGCCAGAGGCTTCTGACCAAATCAATGAATCTCTCTCAGCCTCCATTTTGACATCTGTATAATGGGGATTATAGTACGCCTTTTGTGCAAGGTTAATGCACCGATGAAATGAGATGACATATGGGAAAGTATGATAAGTGCGAGGGTAAAATGCTTTGAATGTAAGGTGCCATTATTATGTGGGAGAAGAGTGCTTATTGTGTTGAAAATGTCAAGAAGAAGAATAGGTGTGTGTGTGAAAGCTATTTTGAAATGAAAAAAAAAAACATTTCCAGGCCTTCAGATCCACACACGTCAGGGTTGATAGTATCACCAAGACAGAAGTCTGGCCAGAGTCCCTCAGGCCAAATGTCACAATGGTTGCTCTTTGCCACCTCCAGGGGAGAGGAAGATCCACTAGAAGGGACAGGACAACATGGTTTTTTGTGGGATGGCCCGAGGACCTGTCCTCTCTGGGGAGATGTGTTCTAGCAACTGTTTGGTGTATTTTTAAAGGTCAGAGAGGCTTTGGCTCTATAGGATGGAGTGGCTGTGACACCTGATTAATGTCTGTGCAGTATTTTCCAGAATGAAATTTAATCAGCAGAATGATTGCAGCAAGCAGCTGCCTGGAGGAAAATGATCTTGTTCTAATGGTGGTGTGTTTGATGTGTTGGCGGTGTAGTAGGGCACGTACATTATTAGTCCAGCCCAGGGGGGGCCCAACTAGGACACTGGATCAGCTAGTAAGGAAATGAAACAAACAGTTGCAGTCCCTGCATAGCTCTGTATAGGGTCATAGCTGTCAGTTTGTCAATCCTTCTTCACTCCAAGGGCCTTTAGTGTCAGCCTCCCTCCAACCCCTGGGGTCTTCCTTGTCAGCTCCTAAACCCCTCCTATCATTACTCATTCCCTGCATCCCTCAGATCAATCATTCAAGTGCTCTCCCCCACCCTGGCTTTAAGGGCTTAGCTGAAAGCCTCCTTCTACACACTTCCACACACATGTGTGCATCTCTCCCTCCTCTCCCCACATAGGAGCTCAGGGACACACATGAAAGGAAAATGGCTTCTCCCTATACAGTGACGGGGACCTTCCCGTCAAATTAACCCTTCATGCCCTATGTTTCTCTCAGAAGCACAGAGGTAATCATACTGACTTGCAGAAATTCTGTGCTCAGTATTATCCTCCCTAACCTATAGCAACTGTCGTAGAGATCTATGTAACTGACATTCTGGCACTCAAATGTCATCAAGGTGCTTTTCATGCAATCAGACTATGCTGGCCCTCTCTCACCAAGATCTGCTGGATGAGATGTTTTCTCAGTGGTAGAGATAGATGGAAGAGCTAGTCACAATTTCTTGCTGGTCTTTTTTTCCTCCTAGTTTGAAATTTTTCCACTGAGTTCCTCCAGAGAGTACCACAAAATTGCCACAGGGATTTGACTCAGAATAAGGGCAGTGCTTGAAACTGTGAAGTGAAAATGGTAACCTTTCAGGACCAAAATGAATAAAACTGAAACTGCCCTCTTTAAACTCTAAAGGCTGAAGTCAAGTGTAGTGGTATACACTTGTAATCCCAGCACATTCGGAAGCTGAGGCAGGAGGACTGCTGCAAGTTCAAGGCCAGCCTGGGCTACACAATGAGTTCAAGGTCAACCTGAATTACATAGAGAGACTTTGTCTTAAAAAATAAAAAGGAAAAAAGAAAAGAACTCTAATAGGCTGAGCAGCCTGTTGCTCCATAGGTAGTTGAGAACACTTCCAGATTCCGAAGCTTTGCCTGAGGTACCACCCCAAGGCCTTATATGTAAGCTGAGTCTGTAATCCAGGAAAAACAGAAACCTGACTAGTTTTCTTTTCAATATTCAGTTGTAATTGTGGATATGGAAGTACTCTAGAGATCGAATTATACTAGGGAGTGGAAAGATGCTAATCAAAGTTACAAGAAACCATGAATTGAACAATCTATCACTGAGGCCTTACTTGTTCCCAGGACCTTGAAATAAATAAAATCCAGTTCCTGCTCTCCTGGAGCTAGCAGTGAACTGAGGGAGAAAGATTTATAAAAAGACAATTTCAGCAAAAAAAAAAATTAAATGCTATGGCTTACTGAGAGAGGACTAAGAAAAAGTTTCCAAACAGAAGGGGAGAGGGGAAGTGGTACCTAGTTTACATATTTACTCATTCATTCATTCATTCTCTAAGATATAAGTCTGATGAGGTCAGGCTTTTTTTAATTTTATTTAAAGAGAAAAAATCAAAACAGAAAAAAAGGTAGAAATAATACAGAATTTCAAAAAAATAAACACTAAGAAATCACTAGTTGATAAATTACAGTTTCACCTTAGAAATAGTTGATCAAATTATAAAATTAAAGCATACAAAATGGACATTCAAACAGTGAGACTTCAAACAGTTCTGTCCACCTATCCAACAAAAACTTAGTAATATGGTTATATATCTTACACACTTAAACGTACATGCAGTTATATCTTTTAGAGCACTTCCTTTTCCTCTCTTTTTTACAATAGCAAATTACACATTTTGGGTTTTATTACTCCTAAAGTTCTTATTACTTTTTACACTAGAGACACAATATTATATGAATAAATATGATTCTTATTTATTTCATTTATGAGGATAGTCTCAAGTTGCCTCCATTTACCTATGAAGATCTCAAGATCATCCTTTTTTATAGCTGAGTAATATTCCCTTGTATAAAAATACCACATCATTTTCATCCATTCCACTGTTGATGGGTATTTTGGCTGTAGCCAAGATTTAGCTATTAAAATTGTGCTACTATTAACATGTGTGCACATATATCACTGTGACATGACCTTTTCAATTTTTCTGGGAAAATACCCTGTAGTTGAATAGCTGAATCCTGGTTTTTTAAGGACTCTCCATATTGATTTCCACAGTGGTTGCAACAGTCTGCACTCTCACCAACAGTGGAGCAGTGTTCCTTTTTCCTCACAGTCTCACCAACATTTGTTATCAGTCGATTTCTTGATGGCAGCTATTCTTTCTGGAGTGAAATGAAATCTCAGTGCTGTTGTAATTTGTATTTCTTGAATGGAGGTCAAGATTTTTTATTCATTGTTGCATGCCCAAGCCTACTATAGTACAGGAATGTTTTAAGAGCTTAATAGATACTTATTGCTGGGAGTAAAAACAAGAAGCCAAATTACTCTTCCCATGGGCTGGCACAAGCCTCAGGGAGCCCTGGAGTCAATTTGCCCTTCCCATGAGGCAGCAGAAGCCATACTGGTCCTGGGAGGAGTAACAAGAAGAACAAGAAGCCAATTTGCCCTTCTCGTGAGCCCACATAACTCATGTGGGGCCCAGGAAGAAAGAAGAGAAACAAACCAATTCACCCTTCCCATGAGTCAACCAGTGCCCAGGCTGGGAGACAGGAAACACACACACACACACACACACACACACACACCCATAAGCAACTGGTTGATTCAGAGGACAGGCTGAGTTGATAGCATCTGAGGTAGCCAAACAACTTTTGCTTGTATTGTTTGATTGACTTTACAGGCTTAAGGCCAGTAGTCTGGACATCTATTAAGAGGATAATAATATGCAGTATGGTAAATATGGGACATTTCCTTTTGTCTTGTTTTTTTTTATTTTGATGATAGTAGAAATACAACAGAACAAGACAGAACAAAGCCAATTGAGACAGTGCAGTGAATTTGGTACAGAACTTCATAGCAGGTTACCGGGATAACAGTAATAGGTACCATAGTATATCACATTATCTTCACAATAGTTGTCTAGTCAATTAGGTACAGCAAAATGAAATTAAAGACAGAACATTATAAAATTAATTGAAAGAGAATACTGAATAGAGTAAAGCAATAATAATTAATCAAAACTGAAAACATTTGCTTTCAAAGAGAAGATAGAAAAAAAAGAGAGTAGACATAGGAGACCCCCAATATTTTCTATATTGCATGCATTCATCCTCCCAAGAGATGCTCAGACCTCTGTCCCTAGTTGCTAATGGGGTGGGGGGCACCTTGGGATGTTTGATTCCGAGCCTGCGCACCAGTAGGCTCACAGGAGACACTACTGGTTCTCCTCCTGGCTCATGCCTGGAGGAAGGTGCTTACCAAGAGGGCAGTGGGTGAATTGCTTCTTTGTTCAGCCGCCTGGGTTCCACCATGGCTGTGACCGGATCTTGGAGGCTGCTCACTGGTTCTCTTCCTGGCTCATGCTCTTTTGTCTTGTTTTTGAAATTCAATATTATTCTCAATGTTTTGTTTTGTTTCATTTTATTGTTTTGTTTTATTCAGTGTTCTGTTTTGATTGGTTTCATTCTGTTTTGTTTGATTTTATAATGTCTGATGATATGGGTAGCAATTTTGAAGGTAACCAGAGGCATTATGGTGACCATTATTGATTTCCTATTATCCTGTTTTGAAGCCCTGTATCACTTCCACTGTTTTGTTTTGATTGGTTTTACTCTGTTCTTTTTTATTCAGTTTTATTTGACTTTAATATGTCTGATGGTATGGACAGCAATTTTGAAGAAAACGAGACATTATGGTAACCATTGTTGATTTCCTATTATCTTGTTTTGAAGTCATGTATCACTTTTATTGTTCTGTTCTGATTAGATTTATTGTTTTGTTTTGTTTGATTTTATTCTCTTTAAAGTAATAAATACTTGTTGACTAAATTAATACATGCTTATTATGTGCTGAACACTGTGTTAAGCATTTGGGATGCATGAGGATAGTATTAGAAATAGAAGAATTAAAGATTTCTAGGTACAGTACCTGTCTTGAGCCACAGGGTAAACCATGGTGCCATTTACTGAGATGTACAGATGCCTAAGGATAGGAATGGAAGGAAATTTGGGTATGGCAATAATCAAAGAGTTTGATTAAGACATACTAAGTTTGAAGTGTTTGTGGGGCAAAGTAATAGAAAAATCAAGCAGGCAGTTGAATTTCTGGGTCTGGAGTTCAGAGAAACCATCTGGCCTACACATATAGATTCAAGAGTCATCAGCATAAGAAAATTTAAGTCCATAGCATTGGATGAAATAACTAAGGGGAAAGTGGAAAGAAGAAATGGAAGGAAATTCATGACCAAACCATGAGAAACAGCATCATTTAGGGGTTGGATAGAAGAGATATCAAGGGAGACTGAGAAAGTAATGAAATAGGAGAACCAGGTGAATGTTGTATTGTGGAAGACAAAAGAAGAGAGTGTCTCAAAAAGGAGTGAATAGCCAACAGGTTGAATGATCCTGAGAGGCCAAATTAGATAAGAACTTTAACAGCATGTCCATCCAATTTAACAATGGAGCTAATTGGTGATCTTAATATAAGCAGTTTCAGTAGAGTGATGGGAGATGAAAGACCTAATTTTACTGGAGTAAATAGTAACTGTAAGTAGGGAGTGGGAAATATATGTAGACAATTTTTTAAGTTTGACCATGAAGGAGAGCAAATAAATGGAACAAGTAATTGTTTCAAGAATGAGAATGACAGAAAAGGCATCTCAGGCAGAAAAAACAATGTATTTGAAAGCACATAGTCTTAGAAATTTAAGTTTAGGGAACTACAAAAATCTCAATATTAATAAAGCAGAGTTCAAAACAGGTGATGTTAGAATAATTAAGTTGGACAATAAGGATTATGGAAGACCTTTTATGCCATCGTAAGATACTTAAACCATATCCTTAAATGAATGGAAAGACTTTGAAGAGTTTTAAGAAAAGAAGTAGTGTCTTGTAGAAAGATTACCCTGGGAGATTTGTAAGGCATGGATTAAGGTAGAGGTAAAGGAGACAAGATAATCAGTTAGAAGATTGATACAATGACTCAGATAAGAAATTCCAGTGTCCTGGAATAAATAGGTCAATGGTAGTAGAAATAGATATGAGTAAAATATAGGGAAGGTAAATTCTTCAAAATTTGCTATTGAGAATAAAGGAGGGAGAATATCTCTCCGAATTCTAGCCTGAGTAGCTCTGTGGGAAGTGGTACTGTACCACTGTGGATAGTGGTACAGCCCCTGGGAACTAATATACTTTGTATTTATATTTATTTGCCTACTCTAAACATTTCAACTAAATGTAATTATACAATATGTGGCTTTTAGTGGGGGTACTGGGGATTGAGCTCACAACCTCGTGCTTGCCAGGCAAGCGCTTAAGCCACTGAGCTAAATCCCAGGCTCAATATGTGGCCTTTTATGTTTGGCTTGTTTTCATAGTTCATCCATGTTGTGTATATAAGTGTTACAGGCAGCTGAGCCAGTCAGAAATATTATAGGCAGTTAGACAGGGCAAGGCCTTGGAAGAAGCTGGCACAGAGGACCAGATGTCTGATGACCTTGGAGGAGACACACACTTCCTGCTGCAGGCCAGATCTCAAAACAGAAGAAACACACCTCTTGTTTTGGGTCAGATCTCAAGACAAATGCAAGCACACCCTTAAGTATAATCCTTAAGGATTAAATCTGGATCACCTTATGCCCACTTTGCAAATTCCCACTTCCCACCTATGAGCCATCTAATCTCATGGTTTTCCTCTATAAAAAGTCCCTGGAAAAGACAGAGTCTGGGGCAACCTGCTTGGGACCCCCTTCTGTCTCTCTTCAGACAGAAGCTTTCTCTCAATAAATATATTCTACTCTTCACCTCTATTGTTCCTAAAATTCATTCTTCAATTTTAGAGAACATGAACTCGCAGACATAGTAGGTTGGGTGTTTCATTCGCCTATATCAGAAGCACTTGTTTCATTTTTATAGATGAATAATATTCTGTATGTATTTAACACATTTGGTTCGTCAGTGAACAATTTTGGTTATAATGAATGATGCTATTATGAATATTCATTTATAAATTTTCATGTGAGAACATATTTTCAGTTCTCTTGGGTATGTATCTAAGAATGGAATAGCTATGGAATATGGTAACCCTATAATCAACATTTTGAGGAACTAACAAGCTGTTTTACAAAGCAACTCCACCATTTCATATTCCAGCCAGCAATGTATGAAGGCTCTGATTTCTATGCATCCTTTCCAGTATTATCATAATCTATATTTCTTATAGTTATTCAAGCAGGTGTGACATGATATCATTGTGCTTTTAATTTGCATTTCCCTTTATATGTACAAACTTAATCAGACTAGAAATACCTGGACAACTGGTAAAACAAAATTATCTGATTGTGTCTTTTAGAGTGATTCTGGAAGGGATTAGCATTCAAATCTGTAGTCTGAGTAAAGAAGATCCATCCTCATCAAAGAGGGTAGAATCATCGAATTCATTGATAACCCAAGTAGAACAGAAAGGTGGAGGAAAGACCAATTCACTGCCTCTGTCTGTGCAAGAACATCCATCTTCTCCTGCCTTTGGACATTAGTGTTCCTAGTTCTCAGGCCTTTGCATTTGAGCTCAATTATATCATAGGCTTTCCTGGTTCTTCATGATTCTCCAACTTTTAGAAATGCAACATGTGGGACTTCTTAGCCTGCATAATCAAGTGAGCCAATTCCTATAATTAATTTCCCTCATAGATAGATAGATAGATAGATACGTGCCATTTATCCTTGTCAGATATATTATTTTCAAAAAGTCTCTCCCATCCTGTGATTTGTACATGTCTACTTTCTTGATTATATCTTTTAAAGCATAATATTTTTAAATTTGATGAAGCTTAAATTATTTTTTATTTTTCATTTGTATGTTTGGTGTTTTACTAAAAATCCATTGTCTAATTCAAGGAAAGAAGAATAATGCATATGTTTTCTTCTAAGAGTTTTATAGTTTAACTCATGCTTAGATCTTTGTTCCATTTTGGAATAATTTGTGTGGATAGATAAGGTAGGGACCTAACTTCATTCTTTTGATGTAAGTGTACAGTTATTTTAACTCAATCTGTTGAAAATAGTATTCTTTCCCACCATTGAATAGTTTGAACACCTTTATGAAAATCAGTTCACTATAAATATTAGTTTTATTTCTCAATCCTCAATTCTATCTCAAAGGATGTTGCCCTAGAATAAATTACACAGCATTATATTAGTGGAGGCAGGATCAAGGATGTTTAACTTGAGGCCACTCCCTCCTTCCCATGACAACTTTCTTTTTCCTTTTCCAGTGGCGCGAGAAAGGTCCCAATCAGCTCCTTGCGTGTGTCATCTATGCCTGCCCTAAGCACTACCCCAGGTCAAAGTTTATATATATATCCATATATATATATATATATATATATATATATATATATATATCCCATGCCCCATTGGTCTGGTCAGAGAAATGCCAGGCTGTCTAGTCATGGAGTTCTCTCCATGTCCTTGGAATAAAGGCTACTTTTTATTTTATATTTTCTCTTATTAAACTGAAAACCTAACACTACATAGGTCTCCTTGACCTATGTATCTATTCTTACACAATATTAATTACCTAAGTACTGTAACTTTTTAAGAAAGTTTCAAAACTACCTAAGTGTGAGGCCTCCGTATTTGTTCTTTTTTAAAATTTTAGTAACTCTGGGCCCGTTACATTTCCATGTAATTTTAGGATTGTCTTTTCAATTTTTATTTTTAAAAACCAGCTGGGATTTCCACAAAGATTTCATTGAATCTGTAGGTCATTTGGGGGAGTATTGCCATCTTAACAATACAATTCATTCCATACAGCAATGTATGAGAGTTCTAATTTCTGTGGTCCTCTCCAGAATTTTGTCTAACACATGAAAACAGAATAGTTTTTATTTACTTGTGTCAATGATGCATGTAGTTGTTGGTATACAAATTTTGCAATTGTTTTGTTAAATTTATTCCTAAATATTTTATTCTTGAAATCTACTATAAATAGAATTATTACACATGTTTAAATTCTGCATTGTTTCTCTGATGTGAGAAGATGAAAGTATAAATAAGGACCAAAATATATAATAGATATTTGGAAATGGAAAGAAAATCTTCAAATAAGGAATGGACCAAGGGAAGGAGGAGAAGAAAGAAAGGAAGGAAGGAAGAAAAAAAGTGAAAGAAAAAAATAGAAACAAAACTTTTGTAAATAAGGATGGGAAGAGAGGTTGAAAGGAGGGGAAGGGTATGGGGAAAAAAGAAAAGCTAAAATATATCATGTGTGAGCCAGGCATGGTGGCTCATGCCTGTAATCCCAGCACTCGGGAGGCTGAGGCAGGAGGATTACTGTGAGGTCTAGTCCAGCCTGGGCTACAAAGTGAGCTCAAAGCCAACCTGAACTGCATAGTGAGACCCTGTCTCAAAAAGACTATATATATATATATCATGTGTAAGTACAAATTCCCTATGATTAATGTAATCATTATATATATCTAAAATGTACCAACAAAAAATAAATGCAATTATTTTCTCAATTTAATTTTCAGAATATGTATTGCAAATGTACGAGTACATTTGATTTTCTTCTATTTTATCCTGTGATTATGCTGAACTCGTTTATTAGCTTTAATAGTTTCTTTGTGGTTTCTGTTGGATTTTATACATACAAGATCATGTCAGTCACAAAGAGACATAGTTTTAAATTTTCCTTTCCAATATGAATGTCTTTCATTTATTTTTCTTATTACCCTGACTGGGACGTCAGTATGCTTCTAAATAGAAGTGGTGATAGTGGACATTTCACTGTCTTCTTCCTGACATTATGGAAAACTGTTGAGTCTTTCACTATTAGGTATGATGCTAATAGTGATGCTTAATATGATGCTTAAACTGTTGTCTATTTTTTATTTTTTAAAAATATTTAAAGAGAAAAAAAGCAAAACAGAAAAAGGGTAGAAACTACAGAATTTCAAAAAAAACAGTAAGAAATCACTAATTGATAAATTACTATTGTCTTCTCAGATATAGTTGTTCAAGTTACAAAATTAAAGCATACAAAGTGGACATTCTATCAGTGAGGCTGCAACAGTTCTTTTCAACAAAGAAAAACTCAGCAACATGGTTATCAATCCTACACACTTAACTATACATGCAGTTATATCCTTTAGAGCACTTTCTTTTCCTCCTTTTGGTTTTTTAGTCCATTACCTGTTTAGTTATACCATGTTTCAGCTTGCTCAGTACCTTACTAATCTGTTTCATTGTTGTTATTTACTTTTTAATCAACTTGTATAATTCTGTTGCTTTGTTTTTGTTTCTCCTCATCCACTTTCCATGGATCAGCTCTGGGGGAGTTGGGAGTTTTTGGAGGGATTTTGTTACTTTGGTATCTCTCTTTAAAAAAAATTATTATTATTTTGAAGGTAGTAAAATACAGCAGAACAAGACAGAACATAGCCAATTGAGACAGTGTAGTGAAACTGGTGCAAAACTTCACAGCAGGTTACCAGGATAACAGTACTACATTACAATAGTATATCTCGTTTTCTTCACAATTGCTGCTCTTTCAATCAGATACAGCAAAATGGAAGGAACTACCAAACTTATAAATACAGAATATTGACTAGAGCAATACTATTAATCAGAACTGAACAAAACAGTGATGAAGATATTTGCCTTCAAAGAGATGGTAGAAGGAAATCCGCCTTATTTGCTATATGGCATCTGTTGATCCTCCCAGGAAATACTCATATCTCTAGCTCCCACTTGCTAACGGGGGTGGGGGGTGGTGGGGTGGATGTTCAATTCATAACCCTAAGGCTCACAGCCGCTTACCAGAGCAGTTAGCTGGCTGCTTGTTTTCTCAACACTCCAAGTTCCAACATGGTGTGGATCTCAGGAAATGCTGATGGTTCTTGCTCTGGGGCAGCCGCTGCTTGCCAGGCCCCAGCCTCTTACCAGAGTGGTGAGCTGGCTGCCAAATTTTCTTTTTTATACTTTTAAAGAAAAGAGGTTTATTTTGGCTTACAGTCCTACAATAGAAGATTGAGTAATTGTGTTTTTGTTGTAGTTGTTTTTTTTCGGTTTTTTATTTATTTATTTATTTATTTATTTTTGGTAAATGCCCTCTTTCTGGTTAAGAAAGCACCCTTCTATTCCTACTTTTTAAAATAAAAGGATATTTATTCTCATCAGATGCTTAGCCTGCTTTTAACAAGCGCTTGTGATGCTGATCTCAATCTCTGGCCCAATGATTGATTTTTATTATTTTATTTTATTTTATGTTTTGGTTAAGTTTGGATCAAACATGACTTCATGCTTCCCAGGCAGGCACTTGTGCTGCTGAGATAAATCCCTGGCCCAATTTTTGTATGCTGAACCAATCTTATTTTTCTTGTAATAAGCACCACTTGATTATAGTATATAATGCTCTTTATTTAATATTGTATTTGTATGCTAGTATTTTATTGAAGATTTTTAGGAATAAATTCAATAGGGATATTGGTATATAGTTTTGTTTTTGATAACTTTTCTGGTTTTTGTATCAGTTTAGTATGTATTCATAGAAAAAAATGGAGAAGAGTTCCTTTTCAGAAAAGTTTGTGAGAGATTTGTATTTGTTCTTTAAATTTGTGTTATAGCTCCCCAGTGAAACTTTGTGGTCCTAGACTCTTTTGTATGTGGGAATATTAGATTACTGATTCAATCACTTTATTTGTATATGCCTGTTATTTCTCCTTGAGTTAGATTTGTTAATTTATGTCTCTAGAAATGTGTTCATTTCATGGTGGATATCCAATTTGTTTTCATATAATTGCTCACAGTATTCTCTTTTACATTTTTAAGCTTTTGTAATGCCATTAGTAGTGAAACTTTTTATTTTTAATTTTAGGAATTTGAATCTCCTTTCTTGGTCAGCCTAGCTGAAATTTTTATTATTTTTTTTGGCTTTCCAAAAAAATCAGCATCAGTTTCTGTGATTCTGTCAATTATACTTTCTATCCTCTGTTTCATTTTTTCATTTTCTTTCTTCTTTTTGTATAGGGTTCCTTTGCTCTTTCATATGATTTCTTAAGATGGAGGATTGGGTAATTGATTTGAGATTTTTTTTAATGCAGACATTTATAACTATAAATAACTTTGTTGTCAATGCTTTAGCTGACTTTCATAAGATTTATATGTTGTGTTCTGTTTTTAATTCACCTTAAACTGTTGTCTAATTTTCTTTTTTATACTTTTAAAGGAAAGAGGTTTATTTTGGCTTACAGTCCTGCAAGCCTGAGACACTACATCTGGTGATGTGCTTCTTGATGGTGGAGGGCTGAGGTGGCACAGGGCATCATCACATGGCAAAGAGACAGGGAGCACACCAGAGATCTAGTCAAGTTGGCCTTAAAAAAACAAATACTTTATGATTTTTAACAGAAATCTGAATACAACAGATTAAGTGTACCAATTCAATAAAGCATATTAAGCGTGTATGTGTTTCTATCCATCAAGGATGGCTAAATTAACTGATAAATCAAAAAAAATCTTTTAAAAAAAGAATGGAAAATAAATAAATAAATAAAGGATGAAAATAATGATGTATACATTCTTTTAAACTTTATAAATAAAGTGTTCAGCATGTACTAGAATGTTTGTGTATGTGGTACTGGGGATTGAACCCTGAGCCTTGTGCATGCAAGGCAAGAGCTGTACCACTGAGTCACATCCCCAGCCCTACAGTATGGTTTTTGTTTTGTTTTGTTTTGTTTTGTTTTGTTTTGTTTTGTTTTGTTTTTGAGACAGGGTCTTGCTGTGTTGTTTGAGAGCTGACCTTGAACTTATTTTGTAGCCCAGGCTGTTCTCCAACTCGCAGCAATCCTCCTGCCTCAGACTCCTGAGTGCTGGGATTACAGGCATGCAACACCACGCCTGGCTTTACAGTAGGGTTTTTGAATGCAGTGAAATTACTAGACAAATTGGTTGTGATATAATCTGTGATATTTTCCTTTTGTTTTGTTTGTTTTTACTTCTTCCCCTCCCATCTCTCCCATCTCTTGTGAGTTGTTCTTTGATCCATTAGTTATTATAAGTTTATTGTTTAACTTCCACATACTTGTCCATATTCCAAATTTCCTTGTGTTACTAATTCTAATTTCATTCAGTTGTGATGTAGGAGCATATTTTGTATGATTTCAATCTTCTTTGATATGTTAAGAGTTGATTGGTGGCCTAGAACATTATATTCTAGAGAATGTCCCATGTGCACTTGAGAAGATGTATTTTGCTGTTATGGGTTAGTATGGTCTACAGATGTCTGTTAGGTCTAGTTGGTTTATATTTTTGTTGAAGGCTTTTCTCTCCTTGTTGAACTATTATCTAATAGAGTCTAACAATTAATGAAAGTGTAGTACTAAAAAACTTCTACTATTATTGCTGAAGTGTCCCTTTTTCCCCTGGAATTCTATCAGTTTTTGTTTCATATATACGGGGATCTGATTTTAAGAGTTTTTATAATTGTTACATATTCTGAATTATTGACCCTTTAGAAAGTTATAAAATGTCCTTTTGTCTCTAGTAACAATATTTGAATTAAAGCAAACTTGGTCTTATATTGGCATGTCCATACCAACTCTCTCTCTCTCTCTCTTTCTCTGTTTTTTTTATCCCTAATTTTGGGTTTCGAACCTAGAACCTCACACATGCTAGACAAACATTCTATCACTAAGCTATATCACTAGCCCACCGACTCTCTTTTAGTTATTTTTTGCATGTAATGTCTTTTGTCATCTTTTTACTTTGAATGTAAGCATGTCTTTGAATGTAAAGCATGTATGTCATGCATACCATATAATTGGATCTTTTCTTCCCCATTCTGTCTCTACCTTTTGTTTATACTGCTTAATCGATTAAAATTTAATTAATTAACCAAAGATAGGACTTATGGGCCGGGGGCTGAGCTTAATGGTGTAAGCGCCTACCCTTGCAAGCGCAAGGTCGTGTGTTTGATCCCTGGTACAAAACAAAACAAAACAAAAAGATAGGACTTATGTCTTCCTCTTTGCTATTTCTTCTCTATATTATCCTTCATTACTGCCTTATTCTCTGTTAAATAGATAGTTTTTGTATACTACTTTAATTACTTCATTGTTTATTTTGAGTTATTTTCCTTGTGTCTTCCCTAGGCATTACAATTAACATGCTAGCGTATACAAATATAGTTGTAATTAATACTCCCTCCTCCTTTAGTGCTGTTGTGGTCCTACAAATTACATCTTTACACATTGTGTGTATGTTAACGCAGATTTGTCATGATTGCTTTATGCAGTTGTTTTCTAAGCCAGACAAAGGAATGTGGTGTGAGGCCCATAATCATATTATGTGATTTGTCATGATTGCTTTATGCAGTTGTTTTCTAAGCCAGACAAAGGAATGTGGTGTGAGGCCCATAATCATATTATGTGCTCCCTTTACAAGGTAAAGTTGGCCTAACTGCAAATTCTCTTCCCCATTTTGCTTTATTTGTGCGGGGTTTTTTTTGTTGTTGTTGGTTTGTTTTTTGTTTTTTGTTTTTTTGTACTGGGGATTGAACTCAGGACCTCGAGCTTGCCAGGCAGGTGCTTATGCCACTGAGCTAAATCCCCAGCCCTTGTGTTTTATTTTTTAAAATTAATTTTATTGTTACATTTTAGATATGTGTTATGATCACATTCATCATAGGAAATTAGTACTTGTTACATTATACATCTTGATTCTTCCCCTCCTCCCCTCGCTTCAACTCTCTTCCCCTGCTTATTTACAAAAGTTTTGTTTCTAGTTTTTTCTTCTATTATCTTTTTCTTTTCCCTTCCTTCCTTTTCCCCTCCCTTGCTTGTTCCCCTTCCCATTTGAACATTTCCACCCTATTTCCCCATATCTGTTATATATTTCAGTCCTTATTTTCTCTTCAGTTTCTCAAAACAGAGAAACTATGAAATCCTTAACCATGTGTGTCTGATGTATTTCACTTAAGAGTTCGGTCTCAAGGTGTATCCATTTGCCTAGAAATGTTTCAAGTTTATCTTTCTTTATGGCAGAGTATTACTCCATTGAATTAAAAAATCCACATCTTCTTTATCCATTCATTTGTTGATGGGCATTTGAGGTATTTCTAAGATTTAGCTATTACAAATTGTGCTCCCTAAGCAGGGATGTGCATATATCACTATGGTACAACATTTTTAATTCTTTCAAGAAGATCCCCATACATAATGCTTATATTCATTGTGAGGAGTTGGCACATGTATATGACATATCTCAATGCTTTTTTTCCTCTTCCTTCCATACCTGCTATTTTGCTAGCATCAAATTCATTTAATCCTATAAGTCCCTATAATGTTAATGATCATATATACAGGTTAACAGCCAGACTAACAGGCCAAAAAATATGAAATACATGAAAAAATTATATTAAATCAAGGTATACTTTTAGATACATTGTCCATTCTGAATTACAATAACCTTTCTCTCTCTATTTTGCCTGTCAGTCTTATTTTTCACTTTCTTTATATATTAAGTTTCTCATAAGAGAAACCATATAATATTTAACCTTTTGTGCTTAATTTACTTTATTTAATATTATGGTCTCAAGGTGCATCCATTTTCCTACAAATGGCTCAAGTTTATCCTTCTTTATGTCAGACTAGTACTTCATTGTGTATAAATACACCATATTTTCTTTATCCATTCATTTGTTGATAGCTGCTTTCAAAGTTTTGCTATTATGTATTATCCTGCTATAAACATGGGTGTGCATATATCACTGTGTTATGATGCCTTTAGCTCTTGGGAAGATACCTAGAAGGGGAATAAGTGGGTCAAATGGAGTTTCTAGTTCTAGTTTTTGAGGAATCACCATACTAATTTCCCCAGTAGTTGTATCAGTTTACATTCTCTCCAAACAAGTATTC
Organism: Hydrochoerus hydrochaeris; assembly: GCA_004027455.1. Classification (NCBI taxonomy): domain Eukaryota; kingdom Metazoa; phylum Chordata; class Mammalia; order Rodentia; family Hydrochaeridae; genus Hydrochoerus; species Hydrochoerus hydrochaeris. Next base: position 101,121 of record PVLA01002707.1, read on the forward strand.
TTTCTCCATCCCTGCAGCCTCACCAGCAATGGTTATTGGTTGACTTTGTGAGGATAGTCATTCTTTCTGGAGTGAAATACAATCTGAGTGTTGTATTAATTTCCATTTGTCTAATTGGCAGTGATGCTGAATATTTCTTCATATATTTATTGGTCAGTTGTACTTCTTTATTTGAGAAATGACTATTCATGTCAGATGCCCATTTTTAATTGGGTCTTTAAATTTGAAGAGTCTATTTTTTTGAGTTTTTTATATATGCTAGATACTAGTCTTTGTCTACACACTAGCAGCCAAAATTTTTTCCCATTCTGTAGGCTGTCTATTCACTTTGTTGGTAATTTTTTCTGCTGTTCAGAAGCTTTTTATTTTGATGTGATCCTATTTGTTGATTCTGAGTATTATTTCTTGTGTAACTGGGTTTCTGTTCAGAAAGTCTTTGCCTACACTTACATTTTCAAGAGTTTTACTCTTGAAACAGGCTAAATGTTTCTGTGACTTTTTTGAGAGGGGAATGTTACATTGTTTTTTTTTTACTTTTTTATCAGTACATGTTTGCAGTACATAATGATTACATTCACTGTAGGGGATTGATAGATGTGTATAACACATTTCAGTTTTTTTTTATTTAGACGTTTCATCTATTTTTATTTTAGTTTAGTACACAATGAGACATGTGGGTCTAAGTTTAATCTTTGGTATGTTCCCCTCCCCATTTTACTTCCACAGATAAAGTACTATATCCAAAGAGTTGTCTTTATCATGAGGATCAGGCCCAGTTCCTCTTATTCCTGAGCAGTGACAAACATATGCTTATCACCCAAACTCTGCTCAGGGTCCCCTGAACTGTTTTCCAACTAACCTAACTTTTTGACTTCCATGTTCATCTCCTCATTGTCAAGTTTTAATAAGAATCCTACTAAACTAGTTTAACTAAACTTCACACCAAGTTTAACTAGAACCTTGATATCTGATCACCTTCTACATCTAGTAAAGTGGCACATTTTTATTTTTTTTATTAAAAAAGAGAAAAGTCAGAAAAGAAGAACAAAAAGCAAAAGGCATAAACAACAACAGCAAACTCAAAACAATAACAATACAGGCTTTCAAAACAGAATGAAAGAAATTTAACAATGGTTGTTATATTGCATATTTTTCTCCTTTTTTTGAAGAGAGAAAAGAAAATTAAAGAAAATAGAAAAACAGAAAAGAAGGATAGAATAATACCAAATTCAAAAAAATTATCATCATAGAATTGCTGGTTGGTATACTTACTACTCATTGTCATCTTAAAAAATAGTTGCCAAAGTCACAAAATCAAGGCATAAATAGTGGCTAGATGACCATATTGCTGAATTTCTTTTGGAACATTGAACAGAAGGATTTGCATTGTCAATATTTGAGTGTCTCCATCCCCCAAGTGATATCTAATCAGCCTTTTCTGTACTCAGCAAGAATTTTTTCAAAATCAGTTTAGCCAGAATGCCCTCTTATTCTTGCTGTTTCCTCTTAGTAATTTTCTATCTACTGAACCTCACCCTGCTCCTCACCTATAAATTCCAATTTGCTCATACTGAATTCATAGTTAAGTTCAATCTCTTTCCCACTCTGCAAGACCTCATTGTAGTAGTCCTTACATTTATCATGATAGTACTGAATAAAATCTGACTTGCCATCTTCAACAAGTGTCATTGAATAATTTTTTCTTTAACAGTAGTGGGCTTTAGTCCCCTGCCAACCCATAGAATTATTGTATAAAGCACTCACATTCTGAAGAATTATTTTTAAATAGCTCACATCTTCCCATGGGAAGCAGAGGTCACCTCATCCTTTTAATGGTACAAAGCCTGCCTCTCACAGACTGATTATCCACTGTTCCAGAGTGCAAACCCCTTGTGGCTGTATGTGGCATGCTGTGTACTCATCCTTTAGGTTATGGACATATATGACTACTAAACTACTGTTAATCTCATCTGTCCAGTACTGGGCATTATATACTCAGTTTCCCCATATGAAGGAATGCTCAAAACTGTTGATGTCATGAACAGGATGGACTATGACCAAGGACACCAGATAAGTCTTAATTAGCTGCTCATGGCTAATTAACTACTTTGCTGATATGACAAACGCTGCCTGGAACAGAACTGCTAATTTCTGGTGCACTTGTACTTTGTCTTACATGACACTGTGTTGTCTTTGCCTCATGTCACCATATCTCCCCACTCTAAAACTCTAGTCCTGGGCTGGGGGTGTAATACAGGGAATAGAGAGCTTCCCTAGTATTTGTGAGACCCTGGGTTATATCTGCAGGACCACAAAATGCTCTACACAAAGCAACACCTGTTGTTTATTATAGATTTCAATCTTATGTACCATTGAGTTTGGCAAGTAGTCTCCAAGGCTCCTTCCTATGAAGATGACCTAGCCCAGATGACACAATACAGTATCTTAACTTCTTGGCATCCAAGTTTCAGTTACCAAGGGTGGGACTAGAACTCTCTGATCACTGTGTCTAGATTGGTTACCATCACTGGCTGCTTGCAGCAGATATGAAAAATCTTGCTTCTTGTACACCCCCAGGATAGACTGAGGACACCCTCTGTGTATTTGTGGAAAAGAAGGAGACAACCTCCATGAAGACAATTAAGCATTGTAGCTCAGTTTCCTAATGGGTATTGCCATGCATGCAAGAGGCATCCTTACTTCTCTCTTACGATCCTGTTTCCCTCACTGTTCTTGTGTGTGTTATCCTGAATGCAAAGGTGTTGACTCCCAAATGTAATTGAGACACATGTCCATAGTGGTCCCTGGCCACATACTCATGATTTTTTAAAAATGAAGATGAATAGCTTGCATTCAGTTGCTCTTTCAATGCATAACTCCTAGCCAATAGGCCTAGGATTTGCCTAGCGTTTCTGCTTACCAACCCATCAAAGGGCTTATCGTGTGGCCACAGGGCTGGATGAATCATCCAGGCCATGCACAAAATTGTCACACCCGATGCAGACCTTGACTCTGAGAAGATTGACTGGCATTCCTTAGAGGAGCAGGCAGCTACCTTTAAGTCAGCCCCTAGAATCCCTAAACTTGTCCCATAACCACCAAGAAACCAAAAGCAGAGACTTTACATGAATGGAGAGATAAATTAGTCTGAGGGAATTTTTATAGAAAGAAAAGAGGAAGAGGGAGGGTCATACTGGGGAAAGATCAGGAATGGGGCAGAACTGTGGGCCTCATGCTCTTCTGCTATGCTACTGCTTAAGCTTCCATTGCAACAAAGAGCTCCATGTTTAGGCTTGCAGAGGGAAAATCAAACTGAATCAGAGGTCTGAAATTTGATACAATTGCAAATCCAAAACTTACTAAATTTCAACAGCTTTTCAGTTGCAGTTTGTCTTCATCTCCTAAAGGATATAAAATGCCTTTTCTAGGCCTTACCATTGCACATTATTTTTTTCAGGCAAGATTCCAACTGCATTCATCTTTCTCTAAGGACACACTTGTGACATTATATTGATGACTTCCTCCTTTAGGAAGATTCATTTAACACATCTGTGAAGGATATACAAATAAAAGGGTCTCATGAAAGGGGTGTGGACCATTGATTCACACATAGTGCAAGGCCCCACCACCTGTATAAATTCCTAAAAATTATCTGGTACATCACTCCACCCTGACAGTGTCTAAAAAGAGCTACTGACCCTTTTAATACCTATAGTTTAGTAAAAGTTCAATATGTTTTAGTACTTTTGTATCCTGAAATCAACATATTCTTCATTTATAAATTTTACTTAATTGTATTGATGCTGTTACTTACAAATCATCCACATTGAATGGCACCTTTTCCAACAAAAAGCTCTCAAATATATCCAAATTGAAATCCCCAGGCACTCATGTTAGTGCCTTCATGGACTCCTTTACTAAAGAAGCTTTAGCAACCTCCTCTCAGATGTCCTGGGTTCTCTAGACCACCAGTAATAACCCTAATTTGTTTATAGATTTCCCTCCTTTATGGACCTGCACTATAAATTATCAGAGAAGCAATTGCTGGCTACATACTTGCCTCTCCTGAAAATCAATGCTCTCACAAGGTCTGCACCTTTAACTTTATGTACTTGGCTGCCCATTATGCCTTGGATCATGGAAGCAGCACCCACAAAAACAGCACAGGTACTGAGGTCTTCTTTCTACAGAATGGAGCCAAATCTGAGCCTTTTAATATATCCCACCACAAGAGAAACTGGCCTCTTCTATCCTCAGTCACTTACCAGGTGTATGATTCATCCAAGGCCCTTGACCTCCTGGGGTTCCCCTTAGGAGCAACTGAGAGATCAACAAGATAATTCATAACATGTGATGGAGTTCAGTAAAACGTTGCTACTTTTAATAACCAACGTGCCCCTGAAAACAATGGGACTAAGAATCAGAACAATCGGCCACATCTCAGGCAGTCATTTTTATGTTGTTGTCGTCATACTGGGGATTGAATCCTGGGCCTTCACACTGAGCTATGTCACTAGCCCTTTTTATTGATTTATCTTTTATCTGGAGACACATTCTCAGCAAGTCGCTACAGTGCTCAGGCTGGGCTTCCCCTGAAATCCCACTGCCTCTGTCTCCCAGAGTGCTAAGATTATAGGTGTGCACCACTGCACCCAGGTCAGGCAGTCATCTTAACATTGGGATGACCTGGCAAACAAATGGTCTTATCTGCACATTTTTGGGCCATAGCCTTAAAGGTGCCTTTTTTAAGACACATTGGGAATCTCTTGCTTCATGGATACTAAAAATATAAATCAAAGTTGCATATGTCTCTGCATGTGCTAAAGCCTTAATATATGGTCATACCAAGACACTCTGCATCCCTTTAGGAATTCCAGACATTATTAACAGTGGCAAAGGCACTCATTTCACTTCTCAGATAGTGGTGGGCTTGAGGAGAAAGCATTTAATAGAATTTTCACCTGCCTTATAGATCCCAGGTATCTAGTTTAGTTGAAACCTTAATGGGCTCCTCAGAGATTTCTTACTTAAATCAAAAGTGGAAAATGGACCCCCACTGAGAGTCACTATTGCTTCAGCATTGATTAGTCTAAATTCATATCTCTGTACTCTGATTTCTCTTCAGATCATATAAATTTATGTCCCTTGGGGACATGCATTCCATGCACCAATGCTACACAAGTTCTTCAAATGCTTTTATTGACCATAAAGGAGGACTCCTCTAATGTTTAGGCATGATGTCCCTCTTTCCTCTTGGTCAAGTGCCCACTTCACTTCTTAGAAAGATACTTCATGTACTTTCAAGTCATCACCAAGGTTTAAACTGATACCCAGGGAACAAAGGATCAAATGTGATGTAGGCCCTAAAATTAATATTAACTGCTTCCTTGACATCTGGAAAAATCATGAGGGCATCACATAGTCTAATCACAAGTTCCCTTTTCATTCTGCTCATGTAGATAAACAAAGACAAAGATAAAAACAAGAGAGACTCACCATATCATGGGAACCAGACACAGTTCTTGTTTATCTCTAAGTAGTAGGTGTCAGTCCCTGCTGGTCCATGAAATTATTCAAACAAGAGAATCACATCCTTCTGTGGGAACCAAGGGCCGCTAAAGCCTCTTATTCTTCAAAGTCTGCCTCCCGCAAACCCTGCTTATTTATTCTAGCTCCAAGTACAACTCCCTGTGGTTGCATGTGGTGTCCTTCTCCCTTGGGTGATGAATGTATGTAACTAACAAACTGCTGTCAACCTCAAATGTCTTACATCAGAGGCCATGTAGCCAGCCTTCTTCACCACCCTAAACTGGGGCTCCATCCCTCATCAATGGAATGAAGAGGACATGATGAAAACAAGGACTAACAAAGAAAAAATACAATTGTATTGTCTTTTATATTTACCTATATAGTTAGATTTACTGATCTATGTATTTCTTCATGTGGATTCAAGTTACTATCTAGTACTGCATCCATTCATTTAGTTGTGAAAATTCACACTTTAGTATTTCTTATAGAATAAGTCTTCCAGCAAGAGATTTTTTTCAGTTTTTCTTTATCTGGGAATACCTTAACTTTTCTTTCATTTTAATAGTTTAGATGGATATAGAATTCTTAGTTGGCAATGTTATTTTTTTATTTCAGCAACTTTACTGAAAATAATTTTATTGACTTCTGGCCTCCATGATTTCTAAAAATAAAGCAGCTTTTAATTTTGTTGAACACTTGTATCAAGTGAGTTACTTTTCTCTTGCTGCTTTCAGAATTCTATTTTTCATTTTATCTCTTGATAGTTTAATTATGAAGTGTTTAGGTGTGGAACTATAAATTTTATACGACTTAGAGGTCATTTCATTTCTTGGATATAGACTCACATTACTTCAATGAAATTCAGGATTTTCAAAAATATTTCTTCAAATATACCCCCAACACATTCTTTCTCTCCTCTGCTTTGGTGTCTGTTGTAGTATTCTTGGTTGTATCCAACAGGTATCTGAGTTTCTGTTCATCTTATTTCATCTTAGTCTCAACTAACCTAAATTGAAGTTCACTGATTTTCTGCCTGCTCATTTCTGCTATCAAGTTCTTCTAGTGAATATTTGTTTCAACTCTACACTTTCTTTTTTTGTTTTTCTTTTTTCTTTTTTTAAATTTTATTTAAAGAGGTAAAAAGCAAAACAGAAAAATGGGTAGAAACAATACAGAATTTCAGAAAAAAATAAACAGCAAGAAATCACTAGTTGATAAATTACATAATGTCTTCCTAGACATAGTTGTTCAAGTTACAAAATTAAAGCATATAGAGTGGACATTCAAACAGTGAGGCTGCAAAGAAGTTCAATGATCCAATAACAACTTAGCAACATGTGTAAAAATCCTACACACTTAAACATAAATGCAGTTATATCCTTTAGAGCGCTTTCTGTTTCTCCTTTTACTTTTTTATTTAAAGAGAAACAGAAGCATGTAAAGGGTAGAGATAATACAGAATTTCAAAAAAAAAGATAAACAATAAGAAATCACTAGTTGATAACTTACATATTGTCCTCTTAGAAATAGATGTTCAAGTTACAAAATTAAAGCATACAAAATAGATATTCAAACAGTGAAGTGTATACAGCTATGCATGCATGAATCTCTACATGTATTTCTATGCTTTCTGTATTAGAGGGAAAAACAAAGCATAGCAAGACAAAACAAAACAAATTCTTATAAAAACATGAAACCAAAAAGTCATATGAAACCACAGTACAAGGTGATCTACAATGATTGCTGTGTTGTTTCTTATTATCTTCAATAGAATTGTCTATATCATCAGGCATAATTGAATATAGCAGTACATAACATTATTAGTAAAAATAAAACATTGTAGACAGTATAAAACTTCAAAGGCAGGTAATAATCAAACCAGAGTGGATATTCTAGTGGATCTTGTAGTCTTAAGTGCAGTTGCCTATACTCTCAGACTTGATACTATCAATCATAACAGCTTTGAATAAAATCTATCAATACAAAACAGTGATCTAACAGACCAGATTCGATTACGATCAGTCATGGTAAAACAGTGTAGGTTTTACAGAGCTTTAGATTAAGCTAATAGGAAATTAAGGATGATTACCATACTACTATATCTTATTATTTTCAGGATTGCTGTCTGCGCCTTCACATCTAGTACAGGTAGAATGACTGGAACAGAATATAATACATCTAAGCAGAGTAGTGTGAGTAATGTGGGTTTTAAATCCTGGTGCACTATTAACAATATAGCATATCAAAGCCATCTATGTTAGAGATCCTAGTTATCCTTCTCTGCCTCATTTCTGCTATGCTATTTTTCTGCCTTTGTTTGTCTAGTATTCTCCTTCATTCTTCTGCCTGCCCCACTCATTGAGGCCTTTCTGCCACTGTTCCTAAAATCCTGGTATTTTTTTTCTCTCTCTCTCTAGAATGTCCTTCAGTATTCTCTGTGGGGTTGCCTTGGTACTCACAAACTCCCCCAGTTCCTCTTTGTCATGGAAGCATCTTGTTTCTCCATTAATGTCTAGTGACAGTTTAGCAGGGTACATCAATCTGGGCTGGAGGTTATTTTCTTTCAGGGCTTGGAATACTTCACTCCAAGTTCTTCTTGATCTGATGGTCTGTGTCGAGAAGTCAGCCATGATCCTGATGGGCTTACCTTTATAGGTAATCTGTTTCTTTTCTCTTATGGCTTTTAATATTCTGTTTTTATATTGACTTCCTGGTATCTTGATTATTATATGTCTGGGTGTAGCTTTGTTTTGGTTGTAGGTGGCTGGAATTCAGTATGCCTCACATAACCAGATGTCATTTCCCCCCCCCCCATGTTTGGGAAGTTTTCCTTAATTATTTCCGTGAATAGCCTTTCTAATTCGCCTATATGTATTTCTGCTTCTTTGTTTACATTTCTTATTCTTAAATTGTAGATTCTCTTGTCATCTTCTAGCCTTTGTATTATTACTGCCTGTTTCCTTGTTGTTTTTAAGAGACCTTTCCTTTCATGATCACACATTGCAAACTTGTCTTCAAGTTTTAATAGTGTATCCTTAGTTTCTTTTAAGGCATTTTTCCAGCTTTCAATGGAGTTTTTAATTTCCTGGTAGTCTCTTTGAATCTGCTTCATGTATTCTATATTTTCTTTATATTCTTTATTGAATGTTTCTCTCCTTTTTTTATATTCCTCCCTTCTTCCATCTGTATCTTCCTGATAGATGCTTCCTGAGAGCATTTCTTTTATTACACCACTCATATCTTACTTTACCTGATTTAATATTTCAGTTTTGAGCTCATCTACAAGGTCCCGAAGATATCTTTTAATGTCCACTGAAGCCATGTCTGATGTTGTGTGTTTGCCGCCCTCAGTCTCCCTTGTTTTTTCCTCTCCTGGATTAGGGCTTTCAGGGTTCTGGGATGGGGTCCTCCTCCTGCCTCTCTCTCCTGTCATGGCCCTAGCTTCCTCCACACAGGTTACAGTGCAGGTCCCAGCCCCCTTCCCTGTTGGCCACGTTTCCCCTGAAGCACACTGGCATGGGACCTCCTCCCTCTCCTGACTGCTCTTGTCACTGAGAACTAAGCAGCTGCTGTGTATGCCTGCCCCTCCCCACCTGGACAGCCAAACTTCAGGGGCCTTATTCAATTAGTGTGTGCTAAGTGCAGGGCATCGATTTGGGACGGCTTATTGGGTCCCACCCAGGGGCGTGGCCTCATCTAAGCAAATCCCACTAATCTGCTCTGGGGAGGGAGCAACCAACTATAGTCACTGTCACTCCCAGTTCAGGCTCTTCCTGCCCAATTCCAACATGTCGCCCATTTGGTCATGCCCTTCCTGTGGGGGGTGGTCTCATTCCCAGCACTGACATTGGATTAATGAAGGTCCCTTCACTGCTCCATTGGACTCACCAACCCCCGACTTCAGTGCTGCTGTGTTTCCTGTGAGTGGTGGTGGGAACAAGTTTTGGCGGCTCTGACAGCCGGCATGGATTCAAGCTAGTGCAAATTCAGGCTGCCGCAAACTTGGTGGGTCACCATTAAAGCTCTGTATCCCGTAACTTTTAGCTGTTCCAGTTGTAGTCCTGAAGTATTTGATGAGATTTTTTACGTTTTAATTTCTTCTTGGGTCAAGAGGATCATCTCCCTCTGTCTGGGTCTCTCCAGGGTGTTTTGTTCTGGCATATTAGTTGTTTCTCCGGGAGGCTTTGTATTTTGTTGCTCACTGGTCAGCCATCTTGCCTTCTCTCCTCAACTCTACACTTTCTATTTCACAAATTTTATTTCCATATCTTTTAACTCAGAGTATCATTTTTTTGCCCTTCAGTTTTGTTATTTTTGCTGTTTGCTTGTTTGCTTACTACAGAAGCAATTGTGTGAAATGTATATTTTTTGTCATGGTGACCACTGAAGTTTCTGCGTGGTTAGCTTGGCAGTCAGACAATGATTATAAAGAGATTACCTTAAATTCTTGGTGCCAATAAGACTCCCAGGCTATGCTAAGGGGCTGTATTCATTTGGAAGCCCTCAACACTTAGCTATACAGTTTCAATCTGTCTTTGTTTTCATTGCCTGCTTATACAGAGTCTCAGAGCCAGCTTTAGGTGAAGGTTTTGATTTTCTCTCAGATCTCTCCTAAATGTGTGTGTGTGTGTGTGTCCTTCTAGATTCCCAAGAGTCTGGATGAACTTGTCAAAACACCTATGTCCCTATTATAGTTTGGACCTCAACTGAGTCTCACAAAGTCTCATGTTTTGGAAGTCATTGTATCATAGTCATTGGTGGATTGGTCTACAGCTGGCTTGCTATTAAAAGTTTGGGTCTGATCCGAAGGTGTGGGTCACTGAGGGTGTGACCCAGAAAGACAGATCACCCTCCTTGACTCTTCTCCTCTCTCTCTACTTCCTGGGATGCTATCATGTAATCAGCTTTCCTCTCTGATGACCCTCCATCATGCTGTTTCTGCCCTGGAGCCAGACAACCATGAACTGTAATAGTGAACAAAAATAAATTTCTCCTCCTTTAAATTGTGGGTACCAATTACTGTGTGCTTCAGTGATGAGAAAGTGTTATGGCTTATATCTGGATGTCCCCTCCAGAGCCTCATACACTTGTAGGTGCATGGATCATGGAGGTGGCTGGGTCATGGGTCTGTGGTGGTGGATAAATGATAACTGGATTAGTCCACTGGTTGGTTTATTATATTTCTGTGTATGAATAATGGGAATGCCCAACCTGGGTGTAGATAGCACCAATCAAAAAGCTTGTAGTCTGAGTGGAATAAAAAGTGAAATGAGGGCTCACTTGTTTTACTGCTTTCTGTCTGTATAACACAAACTGTTATGCCCCTCTGCCATGCTGCTCTGCCCTGAAGCCAGCCAATTATGGACTGAAAACTCTACAAACTATGAGCTAAAATAAACCTTTCCTCTTTTAACTTGTGGTTGTTGGGCATTTTGTCCCAGCAATTAGAAAGTAAGACAGTGACTAAGTTAGACCTTTCATTTCTTCAGTTTTCATTTCAAGCCCTTTTTTGTCAGCCTATATTTTTTCCCCCAACTTTTAGCCACTTCATCAGGCAGCCAAAATTTTAAACAATTACCATTTATTATTTTCAATAAACATTCTTAGCAAAAAGACAAGTTTTGAATCAAATCAAATTAAAGTAAGATTTATGAATAGAGTCTCCTGAGAAACCATGGCACAGGTCAAATAATTGCAATTATTCTGGTACCTATCTTTGAAAGAGCTTTTACTTCATTCTTTTTTCTCCAGTAGCGACAAGGTTCCTTATTTGCCACACCAGCCTGTGTGGCTGTCAGTTTTCTTTTCTTTTCTTTTTTGTTTGGTACTAGGAATCAAACTCAAGACCTTGCACTTGCCAGGCAGGCACTTATGCCTCTAAGCTATATCCTCCACTGAATGACAGTTTTCAAGACTGCTACAGAGCTAAAGGGAAGGAGATACACATAGTGAATTAAAACATCACAGAGCTTGCTGATTTTATCACAATTTAGCTGTTCTTCAATAAATATTCTCTGATTCTTGAATGTATTTGGTTAATTTGTAAGATATCCAAAAAAGTTGATTCTAATCATTTTGGTCATTATTGTCATTGCTTCTGTAGAAGAATTTTTCCTCCTTATCACTGCATTATTTTGATATCACTTTAATATAATTTTAGTTAGTTATCTGTCATATAATTAGGTAGATATATCATTTGGAAGGATGTGTATTAAAATCTGAGGCTTGAAATGGGGAAATATAAAGAAAATAATATGGAAGATGGCAGAATAGTATAAAACATTGTGATGTATTAACTCATTCAAGGACAATTTGTCAGATGTAGAGAATCAATGTTTTAGGACAGAGCTCTAAGGAATCACAATATTTAAGTGTAATTTAGAGAAAGGCACAATCAAAAAGTTAAGAGGAATCAGAAAATGTGAATTTTTAAAATAGATTTGTCTTTTACTATAGCCATGGTTTGAAACTTAGTGTAGTTGCCATCTTTCTTCTTGCCAGTATAGAATACCAATGTGCCTGCCCAGCCTTGGAGCAGCAGGATATGATTTTTCATTCCACAACACAGACTTCAGGTCATTTATCAGGTCCATAAGCTTTGAGATTATCTCTTTCACTAATCTTCCCAACTGTTTTTCAAATTCTGTCTTCTGTTTGAAGCTTACTGCCATGAGTTAAACCAGAAGCAATGTATACACTTCATATTGGCTCCCTGAAAATCTTGTTTTTTCACCTCTGTCTTTTTAACTATAAATATATATATATATAATTTTATATTATATATTATATCCTTGCATCTATATATATCTATATCTATCTATAGTCATATCTGTATTTTTCTTTGTTCCTATCTAATGTGATTTGAATGCATGTACTCCAAAATTTAGGTATTGCCAATGTGATAATATTAAGATGTGGGCCCTGTAGGAAGTGATTTAGCTCCTTAGTGGGATTAAAGATATTATAAAAGAAGTTTCACACAGTATTCTGCTAGCTACCTCTTCTTTTCTTATTCCATGTGAGGATACAACTTTTATTCTCTCTTAGCTTTCCATCTTATACCATGTGAGGATGCATCAAGAAGGCTCCAACCAAGTGCAAGTACCTCAGTTTGGAACTTTCCAGCCTCCAAAGCAGTGAGAAATAAATTTCTGTTCTTTATAATTTTTCCAGTCTTAGTTATTCTGTTACAGAAAAAAAAATGACACAAATGGACCAAACAATGATCTTAGGGGAGGAAAATTCGTCCTTTTGTCAATAATTGTGATATTAGCTATTGCTCCTTTGTAGTTGCCTTCATCAAGTTGAGAAAGACTTTTATCAGGAGTGAATAATGGGTTTGTCAATTCCTTTGAACATTTGTCTGTACATTGGTTTTCTTTCTGATATCTTTATATGATTATAGCATTAAAGTAATGCTGGAATAGAATTTGGAAGCTACTCATAATAGATTATGGACAGCCATATAAGGGCATGATAAATAAGAAAGAGGTTGTGTTAACTTTCCATCACTGTGACAAAATACTCAGGCAAATCAGGTTTCAGTCCACAGTCACTTGGCTCCATTGTTTCTGGGCCTGTGATGAGGCAGAGAATCATGGTGTGGAGCATGGAGTGGGACAAAACTGCTCACCTCATGGAAGCCAGGAAAGAGGGAAGGCAAGAACAAGATATACTCCCCAAGTTCATATGCCCATGATCCACTCCCTTCAACTAGGCCCTATTACCTATGTTTCCATCACCTTCCAATACTGTCATCAAATTATGAGTCCATCAATGGATTAGTCTATTGATGAAGTTAGAGTCCTCACAATCCGTTCATCTTCCAAAAGCCTCATTTCTGATGTTACTACATTGGGAGAAGGCTTCCAAAACTTGAGCCTTCAGGGGGATATGGTAGATCCAAATCATAGCATTCTATTTGTGAGCCCCAAATCTTGTATCCATCTTACAATACAAAATGCATTCAGTCATTTCAGATGGGAAGGAGAACTCTATTGGAAATTTGACTAGAGGTAATTTGTGTCATATTCTGGAAAACAACTGGTCTACATTTTGTCCATGTCCTGAGACTGTATGAGGCTAACTTTAAAGAGGATGGACAAGTTTATCTGGCAGAGAAAATTTCAAGGCAACAAAGAATCAGGCAGTGGTATAGGTTTTAGCTAGATTTATAGTGAAAAATGTGAGCAAAAAGCAAAACAGGAAGATTTGAAAAATGTGAAGTTTGGCCAGAAAAGAAGCATGTTTAAAGTCATGGACCAAAGAGGGCATAGTTGCTGAAGAGATTAGTGCCATTAAAAAGAAACCAAGCACTTTACACTGGGACAGTAGTAAAGATGGTTTGAGGGCATCTCAGTAATCAGGAAGATCCTACACTTTGCAGGCTCAAGAATGGAAAAGCGAAAACTTTTTGAAAAGACTGCTTTGAGAAAAGAAGAGGGGTCATCTCCTCCTATATGGCTGCCTAGGGAATTGTTTCCCCAGAAATCATTTCACCATGCTCAGCAGTCCAGACACTCAGAGGAGGACACAGCCACGGTCCAAGTGGGCCCAGCTACTCTTTAAGCCAACAGAATACTTTGGCCTTGTCCATATGATGCTGGTATTGGAGGTACACAAAATTCAAGCACTATGGAGTCACACAGGTTTCCACCAAGATTTTAAAGGAAAGCTTGCAGGCCAGGCTATGTGTTACAGGTGGGAATCCTTGTGGTCAATCCTTGATAGGGCAATGCATGAAGCTATGAGAGTGAGACTAAAGGTGCAATGGAGAGCCATGAATGCAGAAGGTCTGCCAAGAAAAACTGTAGGCAATGAGCAGAGGCAGTCCAGGAAGGAAGCTATATGGGTTTCAACCAGCAAGGCCACAGGGACAGGGCAATCCAAGCCATTTATAACTCACATCATGCCACCATGTGCCACAGATTCTGGACATAGAGCTTTAGGATTTAATGTTTGCCCTGCTAAGTTTCAGTCTTTGGTCTCATCTCTCCTTGCTATGGCTGCATTCTTCTCTTAGAATGAGTATATTTACTCTGTGTCAGTGTATCTTGGAAATTTGTAACTTCATTTTTGTTTAATAGGGGCTAACAACTAAAAGTTGCCTGGAGTCTCAAAGAAGATTTTAGAATTGGATTTTTAAAAAAATATGTAGGGCTAGACTTGAACTCACTGTTTAGTTCAGGCTAGCCTCAAACTCATGGTGATTTTCATTCCCATCTGAAACCTCATGAATATAGTCTTTACTATATATATTCCTGTCAGCATTCTAGTCTTCTGAACTTTCACCAGAATTTCCTATTAAGCTCTGCTTATAGCATTCTAGGGCTTCTCTAGCCCAATTCTCTAAACTTTCCTAAACTGATCTTGCAAATCAATTTCACAGGCTTCTGGACCACATGGTCATGTACAGTCATATCAGTGACTCCAATTTTTAGTAACATTTTTTTCTGTGTTTAATTTTCTGTCACTGTGATAAAAATAACTGAGAATAACAACTTAAAGACAGAAAGTTTTGTTTCTCACTCATAGTTAGAAATTTTGGTTCATGTCCACTTAGACACATTGCTAAAGGCCTGTGGCAAACTAGAACAGCATGGCAGGGAAAAATAGCAGAGCAAATCTCACTTCATGGAAGATAGAAAGCAAAGAGAGAGAGCCAGAGAGACCAGTAGCTGATCAGTCTAAGAAACTAAAAGTCACAAAACAAAAGGGACCAATAATATAGCCTTAATATGAAGCTGAAGATGTGAAAGCTCCTTGGGAAGTCACTGGTGTGAGCTCATGTTGAGTGGCTGAAAAGGCTGGAATCTGATGCCCACGGGTGATGGAAAGAACAAAAGATGCACCCACTAAACAGAATCAAGCTTGCAAGCACTGACTTCTTCCATCTGATTTTGTTCCATGTGTGCCCCTAACCTATTTGGGATAGATCTTTCCCTCTCAGTCTGCTGATTTAAATTCAAATCATCTGTTGAAACACCTTCATAGACACACCTGCACATTCCAAGAAGTGTACTTTACTAATCTAGGTATCTCTAAATCCAGTCAAGTAGACAGTGATGATTAACCTTTGGAGAAGTTAAAGTGATATGGACAATAGTAAAAAAAAAAATATCTCATATACAGCTTATTGGAGTCTTGGAAAGTGTTATGGATTGTGTCTAGATAGCCCCCCCTAAAGCCTCATGAGGTCATAGGTGGGACTTTTTCAGACATGATTGGATCTAGAGTGTGTGACACTGGAATTGATTCTTGGAGAATACTAAGATCACACCATTAAGGATGTGAGTGCTACTTGACCTAAGTACCTGGGATAAGATATGAGCTAGTAAGAGTTCTGGTCTTCCCTTACTTGTTTTGCTATCTTTTGACAACCATGAACTATTTCTCCTCTTCAATTCCTGTCTGCCATGCCACTGTGTTTTGGAGCTAGCCAGTGATGGGCTGAAACCTCTATAAATTGTGAGCTAAATAAACATTTCCTCCCCTGTCTCAGAAACTAGAGAAAAATAACTAAGAAAGAATTTGGTACCAGAGAAATGGTGTTATTGCTGTAACTGTACCTGACCATGTGATTTATGAGCCTCTAGAACTGGCTCGTGAGAAGGGAAAGAGTTAGGAAAGGTTTGGACATTCCAGCTGAAAAAGTAGAGCTGGAATACTCTAGGGTGTTCTTGAAGGGAGATTCTGGTCAGAGCTTAGAAGATCAGAAGGCTGATAGAAATTCTGCTGGTAAAGACCAGGCTCAGGAGGTTTCTGCTGGAAAGAAGGAATGCATTAGCTGTTGGACTCCAGATGATGTGTGTTATACCTCGAAAGAAAGTTTGTCTGCATTTTGCATGTGTCCGACTTGTGTCCAGAGACATTGCTGAGACTGAGACTAACATCTGATAGAAGAAATTTTAAGGCAGTCTAATTTTGAGGCAGTGTCATAGCTACTGTTGGGAATTTTTAGCCAGACTTATGTTGGGAATCAAGAGCAAAGAGTCCACCAGAATGATTTAAAATGTCTTGGGTTTGGCCAGAAAGGAAGCTCCAGCAAAGATAGAGCTTGGGAGATATTAATTGCTGAGAAGGAATAGGAGAATAAAAAAGGTGTATTGAAGGCATCACAAGAAGCAGCATGACTGCATAATTTACCACCTCCAAATTGCAAAAGTGAAAGCTTTGCTTTGAAAAGAGAGCCCCAGAGCACCATGTTTCACAATTTTAGCAGTCTAGAGGAGTTGTTCCTCAGTATTTGTTTCATAGGCACTCGACCCCTACAGCCAAGAGAGAAAGAAGCCTGGCTCATGCTCTACCTGGCAGCAGAGCCTGGCAATATCCACATAGCGCTAGTTTTAGGTGCTTGCAGGATTTAAGAGTTGGGGGTCAGGAAGGCTTCCACTCAGATTACAAAAGAAGGGCACTACCTGAGAAGCCAGGCAGTGTGCCCCTGAGAGTAGTTTTAAACTGTGAGTGTGAATCTAAAGGTTCAGTGGAGACCTGAGAAGTTGGGAGATGCCAGGAATGTGGATCTTTTGAGGAAAGCTGAAAGGAGGGAGCAGAAACAGCCTAAGAGAAAAGCCATGGGAGGTACAACTACCAGCAGTGATGTAGGTGCAGAGGTACCCAAGCCCTTTAGAGTTCACAACTTGCTAAAGGTTTAGGGGGATGCTGGAAGTGGAACTGTGTTTGGACTTGCTTTGGTCCCATTTCTTTGTATTCTCCTATTTGTACCTTTTAATATTTATCTTGTACCATTGTAATGTTGAAAGTGTTTAATTTTCATTTCATTTGCACAGGGGCTCCAGCTAAGAGTTTGCATTAAATCTCAGAAGAGACTTAGGATTTAGACTTTTCAGCAATGCTGAAAATGTTAGGAAAATGGCAGCTCTTGGAGATGAACTAAATGCTTTTTGCATAAAAGGATGTGCATGTGTCTTTGAGGGGCTAGAGTTGCAATGTTGTAGCTTGTATCTAGATGACCCCCTAAAGCCTCATGCAGTCATGTTTGGGTTTTTTTCAATGATGGCTGAACCTAGAGTGTGTGGTGGTAAGATTAAGATTATGTGATAACTAAATCAGTCCATTGATTGGTTTGGCACTACTCTAATCCCAACATTTTAGATCAAGCAGAAAAGAGGCAGAAAAAAAGCTTCTAAAGACCCCTCCCTTGCTTGCTTTACCACCTTCTGCCCGCTGTGAACTTGTTCTGTTTTGTGATGCCTCCCCACCTTGGAGCCAGCAGATTATGGACTGAAACAAACTGTGATCTAAAAAATCTTTCCTTCTTTAACTTTGGGTGTCAGGTATTTTGTCTCAACAATGAGAGAAAGTAACTAACACAGTACCAAAGATTTCTGTTCACGCAGCAGTTTTTTATTTGTTTGTTTCCAAATCCATTTTATTTCAAGGAGAAAACAAAAAAGAAAGAAAAAAAAAACCTAAAACTAAATTGCAAAACACATCAATCAGGGGCAACAAATATACATTGGGCCTTGTCATCACCCAGAGGAAAGCACACCTGCATTCAATTGTCTGAACCATACTGACACAAATCTTTCTCATCAGTGAACTCAGAGAAATCAGTAGTATAACTATCTTAACTATTTTTATATGCATATATATACACATATACATATACATATACATATATTGTTTCTTTCAGCTCTCACACTAGTGAGACAATACAATATTTACACGTGTGTCTTATTTATTTCAGTTATGAGTATGGTCTCAAGTTGCATCCATTTACCTATAAAAGCTTCCAGTTTATCCTTCTTTATGGCTAAATAGCATACTATTGTATAAAAATACCGCATCTTTTTTATTCATTACTCAATTTAAGGGGATTTAGGTTGCTTCCAAGATCTAAGCTAGTGGATACTTTGGAAGTTAGCTCTCATGTGATCTTTTAGTAAGGTATAGTTCTGTGAACATTCTTTCTCTGAAACTCCTTGTTCTACAACAACAAATTCTACTTTTGTTCTTCTTTTCCTCTAGTTTATCTTTCCCAGCTTCCCAGTATTTTTCCCAGTTTTCCTTGTTTTTGGCCCAAGTTCCCAAAGTTGCTGTTTCCTCAGTTCTGTCTTCAGATTCCTTCTCTTTTCATTCCGTATGCTTTCTTTGGGTGGGCTTACTTTTGCCTACAATTTTAAATGCTACCCCTCTATCACAATACTGTGTTTCCACTTTATAGTACTTTCTTTGTTATCAAATCTATATTTTTTCTTCTTTTTCCAGATAGTTATTGAACAGATAGTAAGTTCACTTGATAAAAAGTACTGAAAAATATTGCAAATTTATTAACCATCATGAAATTTATTTTTTAATTGACATTTAAATATTTTGTGGGGGAGGAACCAGGGCTCAAACTCACTACCTTGTGCTTGCCTGGCAGGCACTTATGCCACTGAGCTAAATCCCTGGCCCCATCATGCAAGTTATATCCCATTGGTGTAATAATAAATGAAAAATAAACAAGATCTTTATAAATCATGTGCTAATAAGTTAATATATAAATTGATGTGGGAGATTGGGAGTCTACAGTTGTCTGAGATTGTCCACTGTATATAAGATGTTTTGGAAAGGCCTCTTAGAGAAAATAAGATTTGTTCTGAGATCCAAAGCCCCGGTGGCAAATGTTTCATACTTCTGAGGTCTACTTAAAATTTTTTATGCCTTTATGGAATAGAACAATGCCAGAGTAACCAGTACATGGTATAAAATGGTGCAAATGTCAACCCTTGAGTCTCATGCTTTTTGTCTTTGTTGTTTTGGTTTGGTTTGGTTTTTGAGGTATGGTCTTAGTATATAGTTCAGACTAGCCTTGAAGTCACTCTGTAGGATAGGCTGGCTTCAAACTCATGGTGATGTTCCTGCCTCAGCTTCCCAACTGCTAAGATTACAGGTGTTCACCACTATTCCTGGTTTGACTCCCATTTTTTTATCAGGGATGTCTTCTTTTTTATGACACTGGGTATTGAACCAACTTCACATTGAACTACATTCCTAGCCCTTTTAATTTGATTCATTTTTTTTTATTTTGAGATAGAGGCTCACTAAGATTCAACTGGGTTTAAATTTCTGATTCTCCTCCTTCAGCCTCCCAGAATGATAGGATTGTAGGTGTATATCACCACACACAGCTAAGAAAATGTATTTGTTAAAGAATGAAAAGTAATAGCTCTCTTGTGAATTCCAGTCACATGTAATGATGTTTTTCATTCTTCTGGGAAGATAACCAGCAGGGGAATAGCTGTGTTGAATTGGACCTCTACTCCTAGTTTTTTGAGGAATCTCCACACTGACTTCCATAGTCTACACTCCTACCAACAATGGAGAAGGATTCCTTATTCCTCAGAGCTCCTACAGCATTTGTTATTACTTGATTTCTTTTTTAAATTTTATTTGAAGAGAGAAAAACACAGGAAAAGGCTAGAAATTGTCCTCTTATAAATAGTTGTTCAAGTTACAGAATTAAAGCATACAAAGTACACATTCACACAGTGAGACTGTAAACAGCTATGCATGCTTGAGACTCTAAATGTATTTCTATCTTTTCTATATTAGAGGGAAAAACAAAACATAGCAAGACAAAACAAACCAAATTCCTATAAAAAATATGAGACCAAAAAGTCGTATAAAACCACAGTACAAGGTGATCTACAATGGTTACTGTGTTATCTCTTGTTATCGTCAATAGAATTGTCTATATCATCAGGTATAATTGAATATAGCAGTATAATTGAGTATAGCAGTAAATAACAATATTAGTTAAAAATAAAACATTGTAGACAGTGTAAAACTTCAAGGGCAGGTAATAATCAAACCAGAGTGGGTATCCTAGTGAATCTTGTCATTTTCAGTGTAGTTGTCTATACTCTCAGACTTAATACTATCAAACATAACAATTAAGATCAGTCATGGTAAAACAGTGTAAGTTATACAGAGCTTCAGATTAAGTTAATAGGAAGTTAAGGATGATTACCATATTATATCTTGCTATTTTCAGGATAATTGTCTGTGCCCTCAAATCTAGTACAAGTAGACAAATTGGAACATAATATAATCCATCTAAGCAGACTGGTGTGAGTAATGTGGGTTTTAAATCCTGGTACACTATTAACAATGTCCTCTGCCTTCTCTTTTTATACTATTCCTCCACTTTCATGCCTACAGGGTGCTGTGCATTTTGGGTCCCACCTACTCCCTCAGTTTTTAGATTGGAGAGGCAACCTGCTTTTTATCTAAGAGGTTCCAGACCTTCTCACTCCTGGACTTGATTTCATGTTGTATTCTTTTGCCTACAAAAGCCTCAAGGTTTTCCTTTGTTATATCTGAGTAGTTCTCTATTGCACATAAGTATCCTGTCTTTCCAATCTATCTGCAGATGGTGGTCGAGTTGCTCCTATTTCTCTCTGACTCCCTGTCACATAGAGCATTGTTTTCTCATATTTGACTTTTGGTCCATAAACCCTCTCTCAGGTTGATTATAGTTCCTATACAGAGCATCTCAATGGACCCTACCTCCTGATCTACTCTGCCTGTCTTTTTTTTTAGTGTATCAAGGCCATCTATGTTAGAGATTCTAGCCAACCTTCTCTGCCTCATTTCTGCTATGCTATTTTTCTGCCTTTGTTTGTTTAGTATTCTCCTTCATTCTCCTGCGGGCCCCACTCATTGAGGCCTTTCTGCCACTGTTCCTAAAATCCTGGTATTTTTTTTCTCTCTCTCTCTAGAATGTCCTTCAGTATTCTCTGTAGGGTTGGATTGTTGGTCACAAACTCCCCCAGTTCCTCTTTGTCATGGAAGCATCTTGTTTCTCCATTAATTTCTAGTGACAGTTTTGCAGGGTACATCAATCTGGGCTGGAGGTTATTTTCTTTCAGGGCTTGGAATACTTCACTCCAAGCTCTTCTTGATCTGATGGTTTGTGCCAAGAAGTCTGCCATGATCTTGATGGGCATTCTTTTATAGGTGATTTGTTTCTTTTCTCTGACGGCTTTTAATATTCTCTTTTTATATTGACTTTCTGGTATCTTGATTATTATATGTCTGGGTGTAACTCTGTTTTGGTTCTAGGTGGCTGGGATTCTGTATGCCTCACATATCTGAATATCATTTTCTTTTCCCACGCTTGGGAAGTTTTCCTTAATTATTTCCATGGATAGCCTTTGTAATTTGCCTGTTTTTATTGCTGCTGCTTCTTCATTCACATTCCTTATTCTTAAATTATAGATTCTCTTCTCATCTTCTAGCCTTTGTATTATTACTGCCTATTTCCTTGCTATTTTTAAGAGATGTTTCCTTTCATGATCATACATTGGAAACCTGTCTTCAAGTTTTGATAGTCTATCTTTAGTTTCTTTTAAGCAGTTTTGTCAGCTTTCAATGGAGCTTTTAATTTCCTGGTAATCTCTTTAAATCTGCTTCATGTATTCTAGATTTTCTTTATATTTTTTATCTAATGTTTCTCTCCTTTTTTTGTGTTCCTCCCTTCTTCCATCTGTGTCTTATTGAGAAGTGCTTAGCATTTCTTTTATTAATCTACTTATATCTTGCTTTACCTGATTTAATATTTCAGTTTTGAGCTCGTCTACAAGGTCCTGAAGATATATCTTAATGTCCATTGAAGCTGTGTCTGATGTTGCGTGTTTGCTACCTTTAGTCTCTTTTGTATTTCTCTCTCCTGGATCAATGTTCTCAGGGCCTTGGGCTGGGGGCTTTTTCTTGTTTCTCTCTCTTGTCATGTTTTTGTTTTCTTCCATACAGGTGTATAGTGGAGGTCCCAGCCCCTTTCCTTGTTGGTTATGTTATTCTGAAGCAAGCTGGCAAGGGATTTCTGCCCTCTCCTGCCTACTCTTGTCACTGAGGTGTAAGCAGGGGCTGTGTATGCTAGCCCTTCCCCATCGGGCCAGTCAACCTTCAGGGGCCTTCTCCAGGTTAGTGTATGCTAGGCGTAGGCAAACAGTTTGGGATGGCTTTTTGGGTCCTGGCCAGGGGCGTGACCCATGCCAAGCAAATCCCATGAATCTGCTCTGGGGAGGGAGCAACCAACGGAAGTTAATGTTGTTCCTAGTTCAGGCTCCTTCTGCCCAATTCCAACATGTCGCTCATTTGGTCACTTCCTTCCCGTGGGGGGGGGTCTTATTGCCAGCACTAACCACACAAGGTCCCTTCACTGGCTCTGTTCTCTGTTGGGTTCACCAACCCCTGATTTCAGCAGGACTGTGGCTCCTGTGAGTTGCCATGGGTGCGAGTTTGGGTGGCTCTGCTGGCTGCGGCAGCAAATCACGGCAGGAGCGAGTTCAGGCAGCTCTGCAGGTTGCTGTGGGTCACAGCAGGGGTGAGTTTGGGCAGCTCGGTTGGTTTTGACCAAAACAAATGGTAGCCCCGAGACTGTGTGTTTGACCAGCTTTTTTCCTTTTAGTGTCTTCCTGTGTCAAGAGGATCCATCTCCCTCTGTCTAAATCTCTCCAGGATGTTTTATTCTGGCATGTGAGTTGTTTCTGTCCAGAAGGCTCTGTATTTTGTTGCTCACTGATCAGCCATCTTTAGCTCCTCTGCCTCTATTGCTTGATTTCTTGACAATGCCCATTCTTTCTGGGATGAGGTGGAATCTCAGGGTTGTTTTAATTTGCATCTTTCAAATGACCTGTGATGTTGAACATTTTTTCACGTATTTATTTGCTGTTTGTATTTCTTCATCTGAGAAATGTGTCTTCATCTCAGATGCCCATTTTTGGATTGGATCTTTAGGAGAACTGATTTTTGGGGTTCTTTATATGTTCTTGATAGTAATCTTTGAGATATAGTCGGCAAACATTTTCTCCCACGTTGTGGGTTATCTCTTCACTCTGTTAGTGGTTTCTTTTACTGTGCAAAAGCTTTTCAATAGGGGGATATCCCAGTGGTTGATTATTTGTGATAGTTCCTGTGAAATCAAGGTTTTGCTCATTAAGTCTTTGCCTGCATTTATGTCTTCAATTTTACCTACTCTACCTTCCAACAGATTTAATGTTTCTGCTTTCATATGAAGATCTTTGATCCATTCTGATTTTAGTTTGGTACATGGTGAAAGATATAGGTCTAATTTTAATCTTCAGCATGGGTAGAGCCAGTTTTTCCAGTACTATTTATCAAAGTGGCTATCTTTCTTCCAATGACTGTATTTGGCATCTTTGTCAAAGATAAGGTGTCTTAGTGTGTCTGGAGTTGTTTCTGCATCTTTGAATCTGTTCCATTGATATTTAGGTCTGTTTTTTTTTTCCAGTACCACATTTTTTATCACAGTAGCTTTATAATATAATTTCAAGTCAGGGATTGTGATGCCCCTGTCTTGTCTTTGTTGCCCAGCATTGCCTTTGCCATTCTAGAACCGAGGGTCATGAGCACGCTAGGCAAAAAATCAACTACATCCTCAGCTCCCTCCAATTCTTTTTTTTTTTTGTACTAGTAATTGAACCCAGTACGTTTACACTGAACTACTTCCCAACACTTCTTAAATTTTTGTTTTGAGACAAAACTGGGCTTGGACTTGCAATCCTCCTCCTTCTCCTCTCTCTCTTCTTTTCATCTTTTGCTGTACGGTGATTGAACCCAGGGCCTTAGGGAAGTCAGGCCAATGCTTTACAACTGAGCTATTCTTCTAGCTCTTTTACTCATTTGTAATATAGATGTTTGCAGGTATAAATGTCTCTCTTGATCACTGTATTGACTGGATCCCATAAATTTTTATATATTTTGTCTTCATTTTCATCCATCTCAAAATATTTTCTAATTTTCATTATGATTTACTCTTTGATTCACTAGTTATTTAGAAGTTTGTAACTTAATTTTCACTTATTTGTGAATTTATGAAATTTAATTCTGTTGCTAATGTCTAATTTCATTATACTTGTATTTCAAAAATTTTTTGATTATTTATATCCTTTTACATTCATTGAGACTTAATCTTTGGCCTAACATATGATTCCCTCCAGAAAATGTTGTATGTGCACTGGAGAAGAATATGCATTTGTTGTTGTATGATGGAGAGTTCTGCAGTTGTCTTTTAAGTCTGTGGTATTGCTCAAGTCTATCATTTTCTTCTTGTCCTTCTATCTAGATGTTCTATCCATTATGGAAAGCAGAGAATTGAAATATTCATTGTAATTGTTGATTTGTCTATTTCTCCCTGAAGTTGTTACATTGCTTCATTCATTTTAGTGCTCTATGGTTAGGTACATATGTATTTCTAATTTCAATGTCTTTCTGATGGGTTGACTCTTTTATCACTGTAAAATATTTCCCTTAAAACCTAGTAACATATTTTGTATTAAAATCTATTTCTTCTGATGTTATCTTAGCCACTACAGCTTTCTTTAGATTGCTGTTTGCATATGTGTGTGTATTTGTTTGTTGAGACAGGATCTCAACATGTAGTACAGGCTAGCCTTGAACTTACTATGTAGTCCAGGCTGGCTTCATACTCACAGCAAACCTCCTGCCTCAACCTCCTGAACATTGGGATTACAGGTGTGTCCACCACACTTGGCAATATTTTTTTTTTGGTACCTGGGATGGAACTCTCTACTGCGCACTTGCAAAGCAGGCACTTATGCTGCTGAGCTAAATCCCCAGCCCTATACTGATATTTTTGAAACTTAAATGTATTCATAAAGTTAACAGCATATATTGAATTTGGTCATTTTAATCTATATTTGCAACTTTTGTGTGTTGGGTGGATTACTTAATATTTACTCTCATTATTGATGTAGATTTACGTCTGCCATTTTACTTTTTGTTTTCTATATAAGTATTGTGTATTTGTTTCCTATATTCCCCCTTTAATGTTTTTCTGCATTAAATTCACTTTAAATGTAATATTTTAATATTTTGTGATCTTTATACTTTTTATTTCCTTAGTGACTATTCTAGAGCTTACCACATATATCTTTATCAGAATTATTTTCAGATTTATAATAACTTTTTCCAGTGAAATGTAGATGCTACTCTTATATAGATTAGTGAATCTGATGACTATGAATATGAAAATCATTTGTTATATTAACAGATACTTATGGTTTTATATTATCAAGTGAGCAAACCAATCTGAAAAGGCTATGTACTGTACAATTCTAAGTAAATGACATTACTGAAAATGCAAAACCATGGAGACAGTGAAAATATCAGTGATTGCCCAGAGTTAGAAGGGAAGAAAGGATGAATAGGTGAAGCACAGATTTGGGGGCAATGAAACTATTCTGTATGATACCATAGTAGCAAACATAAGTAATTATACATTTGTCAAAACACTTAGAATGTACAACACCAACTCAATTATAATGTAAAGTATGGACTTGGGTAATAATGAGTTAGTTCAGGTCTATCAATCACAAAAAATATACCCCTAAGGTGGAGGATGTTGATAGTGAGGAAGGCTGTAGAGGGAAGCAGTTTATGGGAATTGTCTGTATGTTCTGTTCAGTTTTTATGTGAACTTGAAACTGCTCCAGATAAAGTTTATTAAAATTTTACTACAAGGACTATGATGTGGCTCAGTGATAAAAAAAAAAAATTCCCAGCATGTGTGAGGCCCCAGGTTCAATCCCCAGCACTGAAAGAACTACCACAACAACAAACAACGATTTTTTTCCATCTCAATTTTTAAGAGGGATTATGTCTGGAGAGAAGTGATTATACTTGCGGTGTTTATAGATTCTTTCATTTTGTGTCAATAAGTATGTCATTATGTCATCATTAGATTTAGTTAAGCACATTGGATGGACAACATTCAAATTCTCCTTTTCCCATTACACAATACTTCTTGTCTAGAATCAAGTTAGGAATTATTGATTTTCCAAAGCTTAAGTCTAGTCCTGAGAAATGAACAGCTAGATTCACTGCCTGGGCTGATTTTTGGTTGTCACAGCTCTTTCTTTTTTCTTATTGGTGAGTCTTCTTGTGCCACTTTTGAAAGTTCCATTTAATCCTGCTTGCTCTGAAAAATCAATTTTTCACTTTAACCCCCAAATTATAAGAGGTAACAACCTTTTCCCCCATTCCTCCATAAAAGTTAATCACCCACTGTTCCTTGTCTCTAAGAATACAGTGACAGAAGCTTTGGCATTATACTTGGAAAGTTTCCTGACTCATGATCAAGAGGATTAAACTAAGAAAGAAGACAAGCTAATGATTAAAGTGAAAGTTAGGGATAATATTTCCTTGCTTCTATTCCTAGCAGTACTGTACTAGCATGTGATTTGCCCAAATTAACACTTGACTTTCTATCTGTGAAGCTAAGGAGATCTGTTTGAAAAAAAAAAACTGTTTCTGTTTATACCATAAGGGTGATTGACCAGAGAAGTCTGGGAATTTTTATAAATAAAATAACTATGAATCTCCTTGTAAACACCATGCCATTCCACAGCATCATTCCTTTTTTTAGCTGGTTATTTTTTTAAAGAACAGATTGTATCACTGAGCAGAGAGAGGCTTTGTTGGGAACGGAAAGAGTGGAAGTGAATTATAAGAGATGTGTAAATGAAAATAGTTATATTACTAATTGCTATCAGTTCACTGAAAAGAAAGGTTTGGCCTATACTGTTTGATCACTTTTTCATGCCTATATCTTGTAATATAAGCAACTACTTTGAAAATAACAATACGCATTGTTACTCTTCTATTATTTTATTTTGAAATTTTATACCATTATTTTTGTTGGTTTTTTTTTTCTTTAAAATAAAAAAAGCCTGGGATATAGCTCAGCAGCACAGTGCCTGCCTGGCAAGAATGAGGTCATGAGTTTGATTTCTGGTACAAAATAAATAAATGAATAAATAAGTACCAACTACAGATCTTAACTTCAAGGTTCTTACGATCCTATTGGAAATAGGAAATATCCACCCAAGAGGAAGAAGGATAGTAACAGAGAGTGGAATATCCCACTAGTTCAGAGAAGGTGATTCTTTCCTTATGTGCTACAGGCAAAGTTGACCTTTGAAGAAGGGAAAGAAGTTTTATGTAGTAATTAATGGTGGAAGATGAGGACATGCTGTATGTTCCTTATCACAACAGATTTGCAAGCTGTGTTTTTAAATATCTCTGCTAGCCAGGCATATGGATTATGCCTGTAATCCTAGCTCTCTGGGAAGCTAAGGCAGTAGGATTGTAAATTTAAGCCCATACCAGGAAACTTAGCAATTTGGTGAGACTCTGTCTCAAAATAAAAATAAATAAAAAGAGTTGTGGAACCGCCAAGCAGCCAGCAGGACCCAGATTCCAGCTTTAGGCCCTGAGCCTGCGCTCTGGCAGAATCCCAAAGCACAGAGGAAGACTTTGAGCCTGCTCCCAGGCAGTAAGACCATGTGCTGCATCCCAGACCACCCCGGGACGCACACAGGGACTGCGGCCCAACTGGGGCACTTCCAGCGAACACCAAGCAGTGAGCAGGACACAGATTCTGGCCTCGGGCCCTGACCGTGCATTCTGGTGGAATCACAGCACATAAAAAAAAACTTGGAACTTAGCTCCCAGGCAGCAAACCTTGGACTACAGCGGATTAACTGTGCCAGTGTGGTAAGTATGCCCCTAAAATAGAGGTGTACAGTGGTTAAATGGGGCGAGTAGTAAAGCCCCCTCCAACTAACTGTAACACCTATGTGAGTCTGAAAAGAGTGTGGGTGACCCCCTCCTACACACAGAAAACATCAGGCAGAGTGAAAATGGCAAAACAAAAAAGCAAAATGCAGTCTCAAACATCTAGTCCACCAGAAGCAAGTGCAGGAGACACTGAAATAGAGGACCCCAAAAGTAACACACAGGGAATCTCTGAAAAGATAGTGAGGGAAATACAAAAACAAATCCATGAGGCTATAGAGGAAATCAAATTAGAAGTACTCTCCCATGTAAAGACAGAAATAACAAACTTAGTAAAGGAGTTGCTGAGCGCAGCTAAAGAAGAAATCAAGAAAAAAGTACAGGAGCATGGGGAACTAATTGAAACCTTGAATGAACAATATAGAAAATGTGCAGAATTCATGAAACAAACTCAAAGAGACATGCAAGAAACAAAAAATTCTATTCAAAGCTTGCAAAACCGCTTAAATGAAGCTGAGGTTAGGATTTCTGACCTTGAGGCCAGGATCACAATTAGTGATCATGAAAGGATAGAACTTTTAAAAATAACAAAGCATCATGAAGTGACAATCCAACAGCTTCAAGATGATGACAAGAGAAAAAATAGAAGAGTAATAGGCATCAGTGAAGAGGCAGGAGTCAATGCAAATGACGTAGCCAAGATATTCACAGAATTAATAGAAGAATATATTCCAAACATGGGGAAAGAATATGATATGCAGATAAGTGAGGCATACAGAATGTCAAACAGTCACAATCAACATAAATCCACACCCAGACACATAATAATTAAGATCTTACACATGGAGCATAAAAACAGAATACTAAGAGCTGTTGGAAAAAAGACACAACTCACCTACCAAGGAAAGCCCATTAGAATCACAGCAGACTTTTCAGTACAAACCCTCAAGTCAAGAAGAGTTTGGAGTGAAGTATTTCAAGCCCTGAAAGAAAATAACTCTCAATCCAGACAGATGCACCCAGCAAAACTTTCATTCAAGTTTAATTGAGAAACAAGATACTTCTATGACAAAGAACAACTGAAGAAATTCACACCCACCAAACCAACCCTAGAAAGAGAACTAAAAGACATACTACACAGAGATAAAAACAACCACAATCCCCAAAACAACAACAGGAAGAAACCACCAGGTAAGATAAGCAATTAAATAAGGGGAAAAGTAGAAAGCAAACAACTGGAACATAACATGGCATAGTCAAGCCAGTACATACCAGTGACCTCCATAAATGTAAATGGCCTCAATTCACCTATAAAAAAATAGACTGACAGAATGCATAAAGAAACATGATCCCACAATATACTGCATACAAGAAATACATCTGACCCAAAAGGAAACTCGTAGATTAAAAGTCAAAGGATGGAAAACAGTATTCTATGCAACAGGAACCCAGAAAAAGCAGGGGTAACTATTCTAATTGCAGACAATGTGAACTTCAAACCTAAAATGATTAAAAGAAATAAAGAAGGTCACTACATACTTGTTAGTGGAAAAATTCAAGAGGAAGAACTAACAATTATAAATATATATGCACCAAATACAGGAGCACCCAACTATGTAAGAGAGATACTAATGGACATGAAAAACCAAATACTCAGAACATAATTATAACAGGAGATCTTAACAGCCCATTGTCACAAAGAGATAGATCAACTAGACAAAAAGTCAGCAAAGAAATAACAGAACTGAATCATACCTGTGAGCAATTGGACTTAGTAGACCTATACAGAGTATTCCACGCAACCACATCAGAATACACACTCTTCTCAATAGTGCATGGGACATTCTCCAAAATAGACCATATGTTATGCCATAAAACATTCTTAAGTAAATGCAAAGGTATTGAAATCATCCCATGCATAATATCTGATCATAGCGCACTGAAATTGGAAATTAATGGCAAAAGAAATTGCAAAACCTGCATAAATATATGGTAATTAAATAACAATCTTTTGAACAACCAGTGGGCTACAGATGGAATTAAAGAAGAAATAAAGCAATACGAACAATTCAATGCAAACACAGAAACAACATACTGTAATTTATGGTATGCAATGAAAGTGGTCTTAAGAGGGAAATATGTAGCAATAGTTGTCATATCAAGAAAACAGAATGAAGCCAGGTGTGGTGGCTCACACCTGTAATCCCAGCACCCAGGATTTGCAATTTCTTTTGCCATTAATTTCCAATTTCTGTGCGTTATGGTCACATATTATGCATGGGATGATTTCAATATATTGGCATTTACTTAAGACAGTTGCGAGTTCGAGACCAGCCTGGGCTACAAAAGTGAGCTCGAGGGCAGCCTGAACTGCATAGCAAGACCCTGTCTCAAAAAAAAAAAAAAGGAAAGTAAAGAAAAGAAAAGAAAACAGAATGAGCATAAATAAACAACCTAATGCTCCATTTCAAGCTTCTAGAAAAAGAAGAGCAAGCTAAACCCAAAGCTCATAGAAGAGAGGAAATTGTAAAGATTAGAACAGAAATTAATACAATGGAAACTAAAAAAACAATACAAAGAATTAAAGAATCAAAAAGCTGGTTCTTTGAGAGAATAAACAAAATCAACAAACCCCTAGGTAACTTTATGAAGAGAAAGATAGAAAAACACCAAATTCATGCATTAAGAACTGATAAGGGGGAAATTACTGCAAATCCCACAGAAATTCAAGAGATCATGAATACCTACTTTGAATATCTCTACTCACATAGAGTGGAAAGCATAGAGGAAATGGACAGATTTCTAGAAATACCAAAGCTCAAACAAAAAGATATAGCACTTTTGAACAACCCAATATCAGCTACTGAAATCAAAAATGTAATTAAAAAGAAAAGTCCAGGTCTGGATGGATTCACAGCTGAATTCTACAAGAAATTTAGAGAAAATTTGATGCCAATACTCCTTAAACTCTTCAATGAAATTGAGAAGAAAGCAATCTTCCCTAAATCATTCCTGAGGGCAAGTATTACTCTGATACCAAAACCAGAGAATGATCCAACCAAAAAAGATAACTATAGACCAGTCTCACTAATGAACATTGATGCAAAGATTCTCAATAAAGTACTGGCAAATAGAATGCAGCAAATCATCAAGAAGATTATACATCATGACCAAGTGGAGTTCATTCCAGGAATTCAAGGATGGTTTAGCATATGCAAATCAATAAATGTAATACACCACATCAACAGACACAAAAACAAAAACCACATGGTCATCTCAATAGATGCAGAAAAAGCTTTTGACAAAGTCCAACACATGTTCATGATAAAAATCCTTCAGAAACTCGGAATACACGGTTTCAACCTCAACCTTATAAAGGCCATCTATGACAAACCAACAGCCAACATTATACTAAATGGATAAAAACAGAAATCTTTCACTTTAAAATCAGGAACAAGTCAAGGATGTCCAGTATCACCACTCCTTTTCAATATAGTTCTGGAAACACTAGCCAGAGCAATCAGACAAGAGTGAGAAATAAAAGGAATAGAGATAAGAAAGGAAGGAGCTAAATTACCACTATTTGCAGATGACATGATACTCTATATAGAAGACCCAAAAAACTCCATTAAAAGATTAACTAGAGGTAATAAACAAGTTCAGCAGTGTAGCTGGATACAAAGTCAGTGCTCAAAAACCAATAACATTCCTGAACACAAACAAAAAACTCACTGAAGGAGAATTTATGGAAATATTGCCCTTTACAATGACATTTAAAAAATGAAATACTTAGGAATCAACCTAACTAAAAATGTAAAAGACCTATATGCTGAAAAATATACTATGCTGAAAAAGGAGATTGAAGAAGATATTAGAAAATGGAAGGACATTCTTTTCTCCTGGGTAGGAAGAAACAACATTGTGAAAATGGCCATACTCCCCAAACTGTTATACAGATTTAATGCAATCCCAATCAAAATACCATTGACGTACTTCACAGATCTAGAGAAAACATGCCTAAAATTCATTTTGAAACAGAAGAAACCTAGAATAGCAAAGGCAATTCTGGGCAACAAAGGCAAGGCAGGAGGCATCTCAATTCCTGACTTGAATCTATACTACAAAGCGACAATGATAAAATCAGCATGGTACTGGCAAAGAAATAGACCTGAGGATCAATGGAACACATTAGAAGATGCCAGCACAACTACAAAGACACTCAGCCACCTGATATTTGACAAAGGGGCTAAATATGTCCACTGGAAAAAGGACAGCCTCTTTAACAAATGGTGTTGGAAAAATTGGTTCTCCACATGCTGAAGACTGAAACTAAATCCATGCCTACCACCATGCACAAAACTAAAGTCTAAATGGATCAAAGACCTAGATATTAAAACAGAAACACTAAATCTACTGGAAGACAAGGTAGGTAGAATTCTTGGAGACATAGGGGTAGGCAGAGAATTCATGAACAAAATGCAAACTGCATGGGAAACACTTCAAAGAATCAACAACTAGGATCTCATATTAGTGAAATTTTTTGCACTTCAAAGGAAATCACCAACAGAGTGAAAAGAAAACCCAGAATGGGAAAGAATTTCAGCCAGCAACCCCTCAGACAAAGGACTTATATCCAGAACATATAAAGAATTGAAAAACATCAAGGTCCCCAAATTCAAAGACCCTCTCCAAAATTGGGCATCTGAGAGGAGCACATAGTTCTCAGAGGAAAATATACAAATGCAAATAAATACATGAAGAATTTTTCCCCATCACTGGTCATTCGAGAAATGCAAATTAAAACAACATTGAGATTCCACCTCACTCTGGAAAGAATAGCTGCCCTCAAGAAAGTAATCAAATGATAACAAATGTTGGCGAGGCTGTGGGGAAAAAGGAACACTGCTCCACTGTTGGTGGGAATGTAGACTGGTGCAACCATTATGGAAAGCCATATGGAGAATTCTCAGAAGACTAGGATTGGAAGTTCCGTTCAATCCAGCTATTCCCCTCCTGGATGTTTTCCCAGAAGAACTGACAAGTTCATGTCACAGTGATATATGTGCACCATGTTCATAGCAGCACAATTTGTAATAGCTAAATCTTGGAAACAACCAAGATGCCCATCAACTGCAGAGTGGATGAAAAAGATGTGGTATTTTTACACAATGCAATATTACTCAGCTATAAAAAAGGATGATCTTGAGGCCTTCATAGGTAAATGGAGACAACTTGAGACTATCCTCATTAGTGAAATAAATAAGTATCATATTTATTAATATCATATTGTGTCTCTAGTGTAAAAAGTAAATAAGAACTACAAGTGTAATAAAACCAAAATGTGTAATTGCTATTGTAAAAAATAGAGGAAAAGAAAGGGCTCTAAGGGATATAACTGCATGTATGTTTGAGTTTGTAAAATAGATGACCATATTGCTGAATCTTTGTTGGATCTTTGAGCAGAACTGTTTGCAGTCTCACTGTTTGAATGTCCGCTATGTATCCTTTAAATTTGTAACTTGAAAAACTACATCTAAGATGACAATATGTAATTTATCCACTAGTGATTTCTTAGTGTTTTTTCTCTTTTTTCTTTTAGAATTCCGTATTGTTGGTACCCTTTTTTCTTTTGCTTTTTTCTTTTTATATAAAATGTTTAAAAAATGCATAATTGCTATTGTAAATAGAGAGGAAATAGGAAGTGCTATAAAAGATATAGCTGCATGTATATTTAAGTGTGTAGGATTGATAACCATACTTCTAAGTTCTTGTTGGGTTGTTGAACAGATCTATTTACAGTCTCACTGCTTGAATGTCTGCTTTGTATGCTCTAATTTTGTAACTTGAACAACTATTTCTAAAAGGACAATATGTAATTTATCAACCAGTGATCTCTTACTGTTTATCCTTTTTTTTGAAATTCTGTAATATTTCTACCTTTTTTCTGTTTTTTTTCTCTTTAAATAAAAAAAAATTTAAAAAGAGGTGTGGGTGTAGCTCAATTCAAAGGCTCTGAGTTCAATTCCCCATACAACAAAAACAACAAGGAATGCCTCTGCTAATGCCATCTGAGATCAGTACTTTCAAGCATTCTATCAATAGTGTTGCTTGCTTGCCTTGAACATAATAGGACTTCATTCCTTGGACAGTGTTCTGCATCCTACTTGGGCCGTAAGTTTAGCTTGACCTTTCACCAAGTTAAGGCCCAGAAGTGAAGTTTGACTCCATCAAGGAAAAGTGGCAAGTGATCCTATATGGACAGTGTCTCTCATGGAGCGGCAAAGATCAAATGAGTAAAAGGGAAATAGTTATCTCTTCCAGATGTTATGCTTTCCTGCTGATTAAAAATTTAATGTGATTTTTGTTTAATGTCTGTCTTCCCAACTAAAGGGAAAACCCCGAGAGTGGTGATTGTGTCTTTTTCATTTTCACTGTATCCTTAGCATGTAGCACAGTATCTGACAAGTCATAAATATTATATAAAACTATTTGTTAAATGAATGAATGGGTTGATTATGCGGGACTTAAATCCTGCCATATATAAATGGAAACCAGTAAGTGAATGAGTGTGGTGATAAATAAACTGAGGTCTTTGTTGGGGCCAGTAAATGATCTCTTTAATGTAATAGGAAATGTGGAATAGTAAGATCTTCTAATAATAGTGTTGACAAAGTGAGAGTGGGAAAGAATCTCATAGTCATTGAGCATCTTCTTAAATGTCTACCATTTAACAGGTATAAACCCTTTTAGTCTTTCCAACTGCAGTGATGGGTACTATTATGATACACATTTTACAGATTAAAATATTGAGACTCAAAGAGGCTAGATAACTTGTTCATGATCACTATTGTGCACCAATTTCCCAAGTGTCTGTCATGTTTCTTCCTGGCTTATGAACAGAGACGTTAAGTGACATTGATTAGGACTTAATTTTTCAAGGATATGTGCTCAGTGATCAGTTTTGGAAGATAGTGTCTTCTTCTGAGGCAAAAGTCAGGTACACTTAATCGCCCATCATAAAACATGCATATTTATTCTGATAAAACTCATCTAAGATAAACCAACAGACAACATTATACTAAATGGACAAATTGAAAACTTTCACTCTAAAATCAGGAACAAGACAAGGATGGCCACTGTCACCATTCTTATTCAGTATAGTTCTGGAAACATTAGCCAGAGCAATTAGAAAGAAGAGAAAGAAGTAAAATAAATAAAAATAGGAAAGGAAAAAATTAAAGTATCATTATGTGCAGATGACAATACTCTACATAGAAGACTCCCAAAACTCCACCAAAAGACTTCTAAATTTAATAACCAAATTCAATATCTTAGCTGTATACAAAGTCAGCACTCAAAACTCAATAGCATTCCTATACATGTATAACAAACTCACTGATAGAGATATTCGGGAAACACCTTTCACAATAGCATTCAAAAAATGAAATAGGAATCTAATGAGGGAAATGAATGACCTCCACATTGAAAACAGCACTTTTCTGAAAAAAGACATCAAAAAAGGATATCAGGAAATGGAAAGATATCCCTTGCTCTTGGGTAGGAAGCATCAATATGGTGAAAATGACCATACTTCCAGAATTGTCATACAGATTTAGTGCAATCCCAATCAAAATTCTAATAGCATATTTCACAGAACTAGAGAAAACAATCTTAAAATTCACTTGGAACCAGGAGAGATCTAGAATAGCAAACACAATCCTGGGCAACAAAGGCAAGGTGGGGAGCATAACAATCCCTGACTTGAATTTATACTTGGTATAAGTTATTAAATTTATACAAAGCTACTGTGATAAAAATAACATGGTACTAACAAAAATGACTCAAGGATCAGTGGAACAGATAAGTAAATGCAGAAGCAACTCCAAACACACTCAGCCACCTCATATTTGACAAAGGGGACACAAGAAGATTTAGAAGCAACTCTAAACACACTCAGCCACCTCATGTTTGACAAAGGGGCCAAACACCCTCACTGGAAGAAAGAAAGCCTCTTCAACAAATGGTACCAGAAAAACTCGCTTTCCACATGCTGAAGACTAAAACTAGACCCATGTTTATCACCATGCACTAAACTAAAATCAAGATGAATCAAAGATCTAAATATGAAAATAGAAACACTAAATCTTTTGGAAGAGAAAATAGGTAGAACTCTTAAAGACATAGGTGTAGACAAAGACTTTATGAACAAAACCCCAATTGCATGGAGAATATTGCAAAGAAATAATTGGGGTCTCATCTTATGAAAAACCTTTGCACACCGAAAGAAATCATCAACAGAATAAAGAGATGACCCACAAAGTGGGAAAATTTTAGCTGATTGTTCCTCAAAATTCTAATACCTAGAACATATATAGAATTTAAAAAATCAGCCCCTCAAATATGAAGATCCAATCCAAAAATGAACATCTGAGATGAATACATACTTCTCAGATGATGCACCAACAGCAAAGAAATATATTTTTAAAATTTTCAACATCACCAGTCATTCAAGAGGTGCAAATTAAAACACTGAGATTCCATCTCTCTAGAGAAAAAATGGCTAGTATCAAGAAATCAATCAAGAACAATTACCAGTGGGCCTTGGAGGGAAGGAAGCCTTTTCCACTGTTGGTGGGAGTGTAGACTGGTGCAACCCCTGTGAAAATAAGTGTACTGAAAGCTCTATTTGACCAATCTATTCCCCTTGTTGGTATCTTTCCAAAAGAATTAAAAGCATCACACCACAGTGGCATATGTGCCACTATGTTTATAGCAGCACATTTTGTAATACATAAATCTTGGAAACAAACCAAATGCTCATCAATCAATCAATGGATAAAAAAAATGTGGTTTCATTATGCAGTGGAGTACTACACAGCCATAAATAAGAATAAACTTGAGACATTTCTATGTAAATGGATGGACCTTGAGACCACACTCATAAGTGAAATAATTTGAATACACATGTTCAAATATCTCATTGTCTTTCTGGTGTGAAAAACTGAAATTATAAGCAAGAAGCCAAATGTATGATAGAAATTGTGAAATAGGAAGAAAATGTTCAAAAGTAAACGGGAACCAGGGAAGGAGGATGAAGAAAGGAAAAGAAAAAAATGAGAAAAGAAGGATAAAATGAAAACAAAGCCTTGTAAATAAGAAGGGAAAGAGGAGTTGAAGGGAGAGGAGGGGAATGGGAAAAAAGACAAATGAAGATATATCATGTACAAGTACAAATACCTATGATGAGTGTGACCATTATATATATCTAAGTTGTACCAATAAACTTAATTTTAAAAAGGCTAAAATTTATCAATCTCGATGTTACTGTCCGAAAGCATGTGTGGGTGCCATCTGACCCTCTTTTCAGTGCTTCCTACAGGATTCAGGAGAAAGAAATAACAATCCAAGGACATGCTTAGATATACTGACTAATATTATTGCTACAAGAAATTAAGGCCCTTATCAGTGACCCAGGGAGTCTTGTATCTTCTGCTAGCATCCATGAAAATGTGGTCAATAACTTGTTAGTAAGTAAAATAAAATCTCAGAATATTCTCGTTTTGGTAATCACACAGGTGTGAAGCAATAGAACTGGAAATTGTACTCATGCCTATTTCACTGTAGAATTGACACTTCTTCCTGAGATGGTATGGCTTCTTGAGTTGTCCTCAGGGGCAACTACTACATCATATAATGTCATTCCTCCCTGTACTTCTCATATATCTGAATGTCACTAGAGCTGAACTCACTTTTCAAGTTATATGAGTTGGTGTCCCATTAGTCAAAAAAGAAGAGATTTAAAATTATCCAATTGTCTTTGTCTTTCCCTCTGTCTCCTAGGGTAACACAAATCTTAATCTATCATTCCATTTTCTTATTCATATTCCCTGGGCTATGGTTCTTGCAATAGTCAGTATTTTGCCAAACAGATTTATATTAATGGAAGGAATTTGCAGAAGACACAATTGGAACACCTTAGACACTTCATAAATAACTGGTTAGTTTTAGCTCTTTGTGGGATACTTGCCCAAGTATTCTGGGCCTTGCCAAAATTTACATTAAAAGAAAGACACAAGGACTTCTATATTCCTGCTAGGACACCTGCCTGGTAGATTGTTCAGGTAGTTTGGAATCCTAAATTCGCAGTTTCATGTACTTCTAACCCCAAATTAATTGTATAAAGCAGTTTCAGGAGCAGTTTCTAAATATCTAATCTTAGGAGTATTAATCATCTCTTTTTGTCAGTTAGATTTTTTGCTCTCATTGTCTATGAACTTTTATCTTCATCAATATTGAGGCATTAGGCAGTCATTCTCTCAGTTCACTAACACTAGAGAAACATCTGCCAGCATGGAGCTGGCAAAATGAGCAACAAGAAGCCATGGAGGAGTGAGGCCATGTTCACTTATCAAGTCCTCAGAAGACTGTTGTAACAGAAGGTCTGATGATGTGTCTCACATTTTCACCAAAATGATTGCATGTCTTTCACATAACAGCACTTTGAGAACACTAAGGTCCCAAAAGATTAAGTTTCTAGGCCAATGTCACACTGTGCTCTGGGGCTACACTACCTTTTCTTATCCTGGACATTTAGCAAGTTCAAAGGGTGCAGGCAGGGAAGTAGAAGAATAGGAACATTAGGATAAAGATTCTTTTACAGATTTTTGTCATCCTGCTTAGAAGACAAAAGCTAAGGGAATGAAGGGCAAGGTAGCATCAGTCTTAAGCCATGCCATGCCATATCACGCTTCCTTCCACAAAGGTAAAGTGGAAGAGTCAGTTAGGTGTCTTAAAGACTGGTGTACTACATAAACTCCCCACCACCTCCTGCTGTTCCCTCCTTGTACCCACTAGAAGTTACTTCTCTTACCTAAACA
The DNA here is from genome assembly GCA_004027455.1 of Hydrochoerus hydrochaeris. NCBI lineage: Eukaryota > Metazoa > Chordata > Mammalia > Rodentia > Hydrochaeridae > Hydrochoerus > Hydrochoerus hydrochaeris. The sequence continues at coordinate 140,096 of PVLA01002707.1, forward strand.
AAGGATGATTATTTACCTTCTTCACTTCTGGGAATAGATTCACTAAATCAGGCTCTATTTGAGTTGAAGCCAGAGATAGAAGAAAATAAACAATCTAGAAAAATGACTACACAATTTGAGGTTTCTACTACCTTGAACCAAGCAAGGAGGACTGGAGATGGGAAAGGGTAGCCCTCTGTGCCCAGGCATCTATAAGGTAAGAAGGGTCTTGAAAAAGCAGACACAGAGTCCCTTTTCTTCACTAGTGTGTCTGCTTGAAGAGGTAAGAGACAAAAAAACATTTAGCTTATTCTTATTCCTACCCTTCCAACTCCTCACATGTCTAGAAATACTTTTTTATAATTTTTTATTTATTTAAAGAGAAACAAAAGCATGTAAAGGGTAGAGATAATACAGAACTCCAAAAAAAGATAAACAATAAGAAATCACTAGTTAATAAATTACATATTGTCCTATTAGAAATAGTTGTTCAAGTTACAAAATTAAAGCACACAAAATAGATAGACAAACAGTGAGAGTGTAAACAGCTATGCATGCATGAGACTCGAAATGTATTTCTATCCCTTCTGTATTAGAGGGAAAAACAAACTTAGCAATACAAAACAAAACAAATTCCTATAAAAACATGAAACCAAAAAGTCATATAAAACCACAGTACAAGGTGATCTAAAATGATTACTGTGTTGTGTCTTATTGTCTTCAATAGACTTGTCTATATCATCAGGCATAATTGAATATACCAGTATAATTGAATATAGCAGTACATAACAATATTAGTAAAAATAAGACATTGTAGACAGTATCAAACTTCAAGGGCAGCTAATAATCAAACCAGAGTGGATATTCTAGTGGATTTTGTCATCTTAAGTGCAGTGGCCTATACTCTCAGACTTGATACTATCAATCATAACAGCTTTGAATAAAATCTATCAATACAAAACAGCGATCCAACAAACCAGATTCGATTATGATCAGTCATGGTAAAACTGTATAGGTTTTACAGAGCTTTAGATTAAGTTAATAGGAAATTAAGGATATTTACCATACTATATCCTGTTATTTTCTGGTTTACTGTCTGTGCCCTCAAATCTAGTACAGGTAGAATGACTGGAACAGAATATAATACATCTAAGCAGAGTAGTGTGAGTAATGTGGGTTTTAAATCCCGGTGCAGTGTTAACAATATAGTATATCAAGGCCATCTATGTTAGAGATTATAGTCAACCTTCTCTGCCTCATTTCTGCTATGCTATTTTTCTGCCTTTGTTTGTTTAGTTTTCTCTTCGTTTTCCTGCCTGCCCCACTCATTGAGGCCTTTCTGCCACTGTTCCTTAAATTCTGGTATTTTTTTCTCTCTCTCTCTAGAATGTCCTTCAGTATTTTCTGTGGGGTTGCCTTGGTACTCACAAACTCCCCCAGTTCCTCTTTGTCATGGAAGCATCTTGTTTCTCCATTAATGTCTAGTGACAGTTTTGAAGGGTACATCAATCTGGGCTGGAGGTTATTTTCTTTCAGGGCTTGGAATACTTCACTCCAAGTTCTTCTTGATCTGATGGTCGCTGTCAAGAAGTCAGTTGTGATCCTGATGGGCTTACCTTTATAGGTAATCTGTTTCTTTTCTCTTATGGCTTTTAATATTCTGTTTTTATATTGACTTTCTGGTATCTTGATTATGATATGTCTGGGTGTAGCTCTGTTTTGGTTGTAGGTGGCTGGAGTTCGGTATGCCTCATGTAACCGAATGTCATTTTCTTTTCCCATGTTTGGGAAGTTTTCCTTAATTATTTCCATGAATAGCCTTTGTAATTCACCTGTATGTATTCCTGCTTCTTTGTTCACATCTCTTATTCTTAAATTGTAGATTCTCTTGTCATCTTCTAGCCTTTGTATTATTACTGCCTGTTTCCTTGTTATTTTTAAGAAATCTTTCTTTTCATGATCACCATTGCAAACTTGTCTTCAAGTTTTGATAGTCTATCCTTAGTTCCTTTTAAGGAGTTTTGCCAGCTTTCAATGGAGTTTTTAATTTCCTGGTAGTCTCTTTGAATTTGCTTCATGTATTCTATATTTTCTTTATATTCTTTATCGAATGTTTCTCTCCTTTTTTTGTGTTCCTCCCTTCTTCCATCTGTATCAACCTGAGAGATGCTTCCTAAGAGCATTTCTTTCATTACTCTACTCATATCTTGCTTTACCTGATTTAATATTTCAATTTTGAGCTTGTCTACAAAGTCCCGAAGATATCTCTTAATGTCCATTGAAGCCATGTCTGATGTTTTGTGTTCGCTGCCCTCAGTCTCCCTTGTTTTTCCTTCTCCTGGATCAGTGCTCTCAGGGTTCTGGGCTGGGGGCCTCCTCTTGCCTCTCTCTCCTGTCATGGCCCTGACTTCCTCCACACAGGTTACAGTGCAGGTCCCAGCCCCCTTCCCTGTTGGCCACGGTTCCTCCAAAGCATGCTGCTGGCGAAGGACCTCTGCCCTCTCCTGCCTGCTCTTGTCACTTAGGTGTAAGCATGCTGTGTTTGCCTGACCCTCCCCACTGGGCCAGTCAAACTTCAGGTGCCTTCACCCGGTTAGTACATGCTAGTTGTAGGGAATCAATTTGGGATGGCTCATTGGGTCCCGACCAGGGGCACAGCCCAGTCCAAGCAAATCGCACCAATCTGCTCTTGGGAGGGAGGAACCAACTGAAGTCACTGTGGCTCCCAGTTCAGGCTCCTCCTGCCCGATTCCAACATGTCACCCATTTGGTTGTGCCCTTCCCGTGGGGGGGTTCTCATTCCCAGCACTAATGATGGATTAATGAAGGTCCCTTCACTGGCTCCACTCTCCGTTGGGCTCACCAACCCCTGACTTCAGTGCTGCTGTGCTTCTTGTGAGTGGCGGTGGGAACGAGTTTGGGCGGCTTTGCCTGCTGGCACGGATTCAAGCTGGTGCAACCTTGGTGGGTCACCGCAAAAACGCTGTGTCCCATAATTTTTAGCTCTTTCAGTTGTAGTCCCGAAGTATTTGATGAGCTTTTTTACATCTTAATTTCTTCCTGTGACAAGAGGCTCCATCTCCCTCTGTCTGGGTCTTTCCAGGGTGTTTTATTCTGGCATAAGAGTTGTTTCTCCTGGGAGGCTTTGTATTTTGTTGCTCACTGATCAACCATCTTGTCTTCTCCCCTAGAAATACTTATTTTTGCAGTGTGAGCATAAAGAATTCTCTAAATATTGGAAACCTCATAGGGCATACATTAATTTAATCCTTTTATCTTATGTAAGTGAGGGACCTCTCAGGATGTCTTAGGGATACCTCAACCAAATGAAAGATTGTGTGAATGATACACATTGCATGGGAAATCATTAGATTCCAAAGCAGTTCCATGGAGCACCATCTTGTTCTCCTCCTCTCCCCTAATGTTTCTGCTTCCATCTAAAACTTTTTGTCTATTCTCTTCTTGGCACTGACAGGAAAATTCCCTCCATAGTTTTTCAGCGTGATAGTCTGATTCTCTTAGCTTGTTATTACCAACATGTACTGGTCAGTTTTCTTGTTGCAGAGGAAAAAGTATCCAATATTCACAACTTAGAGGAGGAGAGGTTTACTTGACTCACAGTCTAGGAGGTTTCAGTCTGTGGTCTGCTGGCTGCAAAGCAGGAACATGAAGGCCAAATGTCTTATTGAGGCAATGCTGCTCACTTCATGGTGATTGGGAAACAGAGCATAAGCTAAGAATGTCAGCTAGAGATACAGCCTTTAAAGACATGCTCCCAGTGAGCCACCTTCTGCATATAGGCTCCACCTCCTAACAATACTCTGTGAATAAAAGTGGATTAGTCTACTGATGAGTATCATGTACCTGGATCCAGTCACCTCTCTAGGTGTCTTTCAATCCAGCTTAGTTGAAAATCAGTATGAACTGGCACATAATCTTATCAAATTGAGCTTTTTGTGCAGGGTATTTTATCTGTCATTAAACTGTGGAGTTCATTCCTGGTATAACCAAGGTAACCTACACACAACTAATTGAATTTGCCTTTCCAAGCAGAGGGCAGTAAGCAGAGTGTTGGAAATGGGAGACTCCATGACTGATAGGTTTAGTACTGATAACTTTCCTCTGAATGTTTAAGTCAGCCTTGGTTAAAATTCACATATGTGTTTCCATTGAACAAGAGAGAGACAAGGTCAGTTGTTTAAGTAAATAGAATGTATAACAGTCCATGCCAGTGTTTCCCAAGTCATAACCCTTGATTCATAAATCAGATTAATCTTAGTACTTGTTAAACCTCCAAGTTTCTAGCCCTATACTTCAGATCTGTAGAATGAAAATTTTTGGAATTAGGGTCAATGATCGTGTGCAGTTAATAAGTTCTTATGTAATTGTATAGTAACATTGAAAACCTCTGCTCTACATTCTTCAACTTTGACTCAAGTTGTTGCCTCTCACTGTACAGTTCTCTCCTTCCCAATCTCTGCCTGATGAAGTCTTGCCCCATCATAGAGGTCAGACTGACATAGCTGCCATTATGAAATTTTCTGATTTCATGTCTCTGTAACTCCAGCACTCTCCAATTGAGAGAGATAGAGGATGAGATGAAGAATACTGGGGTACAAGAACTGAGGTGCAGGTCCCTGCTGGGGATATGAGAAAGCATATCTGAGATGCAGGTAGGAGGAAGGATTTATACCTGATCCCCCATTTTTATTTTGAAAAATGTTAAAAATTGAAAACAAAGTATGAGGAATACCAGATACCCTTCACCTGGAATTTTTACATATACACACCTGCGCACATCCACCCACCCACACACACACACACAAATTCATATGTAAAACATATATATGTATTTGGCTATAGCATTTGAAATTAAATTGCAATCATGCCATTCCAGAACCAAGAACTTCAGAGTCTATCTCCTAAGAATAAAAGCATTCTTTCATTTTCTTGCATAATCATCATTATCACATCTAAGAATTTATTGTTAACAGGACAAAATAACATGATCTAATACTGAGTGCATATTAAATTTCTCCAGTTGCCTCCAAAACACCTTAGTTGTTTACATTACAGGGTTCAATCAAGAATCATGGATTTTCATTTGACTATTTTCTTTAGTCCCCTTCAATCTAGACCTGGAACAATATCTTTCACTGTTTTCTTAGTGACACTGATCTTTTTGATGAGTCTGGATCATTTGTATTGTATACAATCTGGATTTTTCTGATGTTTTCCTTATTATTATATTCATATTAAACATTGTGGGCAAGAATACCACAGAAGTAATGTTGTTCATGCCCCGTTGAATCACAGCAGGAGGTCATAATAAGTGATGCTAAATTTGATCACCTAGCTGAAGTTGATGTCTGCTGGAACTGCTCATTGTAAAGGTGTATGTTTTGCTTTAAAAATAGTAATCTTTGGAAGAATATTTTGAGACCACATGAATATCCCAATCCCCCTGAAATTTTCATTAATGGTTTTAGAATCCATTGATTTGATTGCTGTCTTAACAAAAAAAATCCTGAGAAGTCACATGTTCTGGGAACTAGTTTAATAATATCCACATAGGACACATAGTAATAATAATAATAATAATAACCACATTTTTGAGTGAACTAGGCCAGATGCTTTGTATAATTATTTGATTCTTATACCAATCTAATGATTTTATAATGGGAAAATTGAGAGGTGAATGTTGCACAGCTATTAAGAACGGAAATCAAATTCAAACCCAGTTCCAATTATAGAGCTCAGGCTATATTCTTTAATAAGCAATGATATCACCTGACTTCAGAATTATCTTGCCATTTTCTTTGGGAGAGTTCCAGGCCCATAAGCATTTCTGAGAGTAAGGAAGCAGGGACACTGGACTTTCAGAGATGGTGAGGTGGGTGGGGAGGAAATGGTACAACAGAGAAGTCATTTGGTGTTCCTATGGTCTTATAGTAAGTGAGTAACTGTAAAGGGCTGCTGATGGAGAGACCTTTAGCTCTTCCTTATGCATCTACTTTTGATTTAAGAGGCAGCTGAGAGCCACTGTAATTCTGACTAGTCCTTGTGAATCCAGAGTGGACTCAGGTTGGATTAATATCAGTTCCTCGGTGTGGGGTAATGCAGGCGTTTGATAATAAATAGATTTGTAGAGTTTGGAGGAAAAAGCCAGTGTTGTTTTACAGTCCCTTCTGTGCTTGGTACACTTGATTGACTGTCCTTTGGTTTACAGCTTTCTCTCCAGCCTGCCACAGAGGAAAACTCGACTTCTTTGAATCTAACTGGCTCAAGAAGACCGCTCATCTGTTCTTTCCATCGTCAGTAAACAAGAAAAAGACTCCTTAAATGTACTCAAAATTTCTGTAGTCTAAAGTTTTCTCTACAAACAATATTTCAATGTTGGAGAGTACTAAGAGGTCAGCTACCAAGGCCTTCCATCTACGGCTCATGCCTTGACAGAGGATGCTTAGAGTGTCTCTGTCCTGCAATATCAAAGTTTGAGCAGTTCCAGTTGCTTCCTGACTTTACAAGGCAGCTGGTCTTTCTCACCAGTTTTTAAAACAAAAGTCTTATAAAATAAAGTAAAATCCTTCTCTCCTGTACCTTCTAGCCTACAGAGGCTACTTTCTTCCTTTGGAGTCACTCAAAACAAGGGATGTCTTTTTCCACATAGGCCCAAACCTTGTACTCTAGAGAGACTAATATTTCTAGTATCATGATTCTCAACCAAGACTCTCTACAAAGATTCTTCTCCCCCCACTGACTGTTCCATTTCGATGGTATATGTTTCCAAGGTTCATTCTCCCAGTCAATGCTGCCCCACCTATACTATGCTGCTCCTCTCTGCCCACCAAACAAGCAAAGGCTTTTTAGGAAGCTGGACCACTGTGGGTCCACTGCAGTGCCATCACTCTGCTTGCCAAAAGCCATTTGAGACAGCAGATAAGCAGTGAGAGAGGTGCACTGGTTTTCTGAGAGGCACCAGTCTAACTAAGGCAGAAATAGCCTTTAACTTAATAATCTGCTCATCACACACAGTAAGAGACACCCTGACTTATTCAAAGACACTGTGGGTGGTGCAGAGGATGAATAAGCATGATTCATGGCCACTCTGGCACCCAGGGCACGAAGAATAATAAAACCCAAAGAATTGTAGCTGCCTGAGTAGTAAATTAAGAGATCTAGGGCTCAGCTAGACTCTAGACATCAATGTTACCATGGCAATAAAGGACTCCAGCGTTCAGCAGCTATTACAGAGCAGGCATCTAATAGGCTACTCTATGTCACAACCAAAGCCCAAGGGGCTAGAAAAGAAGACCAATTAGTATATGCATTCATTTCAGGCCTCTGCACACTTCTCTTAATTCCAATTAGTTATTTGTTTGAATCAAAATCACTTGCCTGCATTATACTCATTAGTGCCTTTAACCACTGGAAATAGGCTTGAATTTGCACAAGGATCTCACAATTTCCCAAGCCTTCATTTTTTTCCCATGGGGATTTAGTCTTATATAGTCATAAACCCATGGTCTTCAGTCCCTCGAAATGAAAGTATCTATCACTGTACAGCTATATTTGACAGATGGAAACTGCTCAGGAATGTGATGTGCTAAGGGTTCTTACAAGAGCCTAGTGAAACAGAGATCTGGGGCCATTATCTAGGACTGTTCAGGTCAAAGAAAGCTGGCATTAGCCAATAAGCCTGCAGGCTACACCTGCTGGCTACTACTCAGAGGTTAGCTGCTCCAGAGAGAGAACTTTGGGCACTGGAGACCAGAGTGGGATCATAAAGTCCAGCAGTGGCAGTTCCAGCTTGAAGGATTGCCCTTCAAGGTCCAGCCCAAACTCTGCTTATTCTTTGAAGCCTTCCTTGATCATTGTAGCCCCATGTGAGTTCTCCATTCTCCATTCCCTCTGAAAAGTACACCCTTGGCTGAGCAGCACTTATGGGCAGCCTCAGGCCGTAGCTTGGCCTGGAGCTTCCTTACCCAGTGATTTCAGAATACACAGGTCACCAGTGCTGGAAGGCACTGGGGTTCTAGAAAGTGTTCAACAATGCTTGTGTGACTGCAAAATCAAACAACTCTTAAACCTTGCTGCATGTGACCTCTCAGAGTCTCCCTGAAAATTCAGTCAATCTCTGAACAGGGAAAGTTCACAACTACTCTTCAATGGTTCTAGAATACTCTGCGTCTGAATACACACACACACACTCACACACACACACACACACATTTGTGAAAATAGATTACAAGAAGAGATGCCATGAACTAGCCCATCCAATGGTAAAGTCAAAGATTCCTTGAAGGGTACTACCATTGCTTCTTCCATTGGGAACAGAAGGACAGGAACAGTTCAGAAGATTGTTTCTGTTTCTGGTGGCCATTTTCAGCAACTGCATGGTTTCACCAGAGCAGACAACCAGGACAGACAAAGGACATATAGAAGTTGCTGCTAAACTTGTACAAGCATGTAGCTTTGGATGTAGATTATTTGCCTTTGATCTGCTGACACAGTCAAAGCCTCTTTTTTCTCCTTCCCTTCTTGCCTTCATAACCATTGCTCCATCTGCAGGCTCACTGGCCCCTTCTGCCTCCTTTCTACTGCACTGCTAAGCATATTGCTTTTATTTCTTACAAAATTAATGGGAATGTTTTTTCTTTTGATTAGAGGTTTTTTTAGCATGAACTTACACAGGATTTTTGTTTTTGACATCTTGTTAGATTTGTTTCTTTCACCCCTCCCAACAGCCAACATTCCAGAAGACAGCCTACAGTATAATTGAAATATACTGCAAATATACTAAGTATATGTCAAGTAACCGAATCCCAAAATGCTAGGAAATGAGAGATTCTGGAGAACAGATATTTTGTTACTAGAGCTCATGTAACTCCAAACACTCTTTAGTCCCCCTATTCTTGGTGTTGGAAATGCTGCTAAAATGATCATACTCTTGTTTCTGCCTTAGTAAGGCAAGACCAGAGTTATGGTTTGTTTCTACATGTCCCTCCCAAGCCTCATGCAGTTTTTTTTTTCAGAGGCAGCTAAATCTATAGTTTGTGATTGATTCATAGTGCAATTCTGAGATTAAGAGTACTGGGATTGATTTCTAGATCAGTACACTGATTTGATTAGCATTACCCTAATCCCAGAAGTCTGAATAAATTAAAAGAGGAAGAAAGAGGTTTGTTTATCCTTTTTGCTCTTGTTGCTTTTGCTGTCTTCCACAGCCATGAATGGCTGCCCCCTGTGCCATAAGCCATCCTGCCTAAGAGCCAGCTGATATGAACTGAAACCTCTAAAAACTATGAGTGAAATGTACTTTTTATTCCTTAACTTGTGGATGTTGAGAATTTTGTCTCAGCAACAAAAAAATAAGTAACATAACCAGTTAACCTACCCTTTGGTTGGTTTTTGAGTCTTCCATGGGCCTCATAATTCTCATATTTAACAGCTGGAATCATACAAAACAGTGGAGCATAGAAGGTGTAGACACAGAGCTCAACATCTACCCAGACCAGGTGGCCTCTGGAATATATTTTTCTTTCATTAAAATCCGAAGAACGGCGTGAGCTTTGCTTTTTTGTAAGTGGCTTCTTTCTCTTCAAAGAAAAGTTTGGGGACAGACTCTGTTAATGAGTAGTCCAAAATAGTAACATTATGGTAAATGAAGTCCTTATTTTAAAGTAACCACAATTGAAAACTTTTTAATATAATATCCTATAGTTGGCATTATGATCAAAGTTATCAATCTAAATGATTGTGCTCTTTGTCTTGGTTATTAATATGCCCAGAACCTCAATTTCTGCAACATGCTTAACCACCTGGGTGTAATGGAGTAGGAACTGATCTGTAAACGAGGGATCACAAGCTACACCAAGGGCTTTTAGTTATCCAGGCCCCAGTGGATTGGACCAAAAAGACCAAAAATGCTGTATGATATTTTAAGCTGTTTCTACTAATTTTTCTTTTGTTGGATCCCATATTGGCTTCAGAAGTTATATATGTCTGGGAAACTGACACTGCAAAGTTCTGGCCTGTTTTCTGCCCTGATGCTAAGTGATAAATATAGATCTCAACCACTGCAGAAATTTGGCCAGGATTCCAAGGGGTGTGTGTATGAGGGGCAGTGGCTGATGGGGCCACTCTGACATGTGGACTAGGAAAAGGCTTCTTTATGTCAAAGACTCTCTTTGGAGCAGGGAGAGGTAAAGCAAGAACCTTCCCTTTAAAATTAGAAAGCACAATCCACATTTTAAGGTGTTCACGGATTGACACAAATAAGGAATATTCTAGGTGGCTCTGTGTCAGGGGAGGGAGATGAGGAAAGCAAAGAGAATTTTTCCTGACACCCTAGATCCTTTTGCATGAGATCAGCCTCATGAAAAAAGCAAGTTATTCTTGGCCAGATCCCCTCACCCCTAACTCCCACCCACACCCCGCCCCTTACACACTGATATCCAACTCTCAATTGAGAAGAATATGACTTAGGATTTCCACTGGGCCCATTGTAATTCAGGCGCTGGAGAAGGGCAAAGGGTGGAAAGACATATGAAGGAGGGTGGGGTGAGTCGCTCATTCTCGTGACCCAGAATATCTCCCCTCCCTGTAATGATGAGCTTGCTTTTCCATAAGGACTTTCCTTTGATTCAGGGAAGGGGCCAACCAATGAGAAAGGGGCATATTAGATTATTTTGAGGGAGGGCTCATGCCAGGAAGGTTCACTTTTACCACGCGCCAAGCATTCCCAGTAATCAGTGTCTCCTATGCCATCAGAAGCTCCAGACGTCTCCTACTTGCTGCCTCCACAGTATCTTTGCCCACTGAACAGCCATGAGAAGGCAACTCCGGCCCAGGAGGGCTCCAGCCTTTCCTTATGGTTATCGCCACAGACTTGTGAGTCCCAGGAAGCAGAATATTTTGCTTCTCTTTTTTAATGGGGTGGGTTGGGGACTGTGTAGACAGTGGTTTATGGCTGTCTTTCATTGGGATGAGCAGAAACAGTGAAGCTCAGGGAAAACCAGGATTTCAAGAAGAAACACTGACTGCTAGTCCCCTACACCCTTACTACCTTACATTGCTGGGTGGAGGGAGAAAGTGCTCTTTTTTGTGGAACAAAAAGAAGGAAAGGTGAAGATACCAGAGAATAAGGATCCATTTAATGTTTTTTTTTTTCCTTAGGAGCCTAGAATTTACACAGACCTTTTGGAATCTGGATGTAGATGTTCCATTCTGTTAGTAAAAAATTTAGTGAAGAGAGAAGGGAAAGGAAAGAGGAAAGAACAGGCACTACTTATCCAGCTGTTTTAGTTCCTTTAGATGGTAGCTTCATAGAATCCAGCTGCTCTTTTTCTAAAGCAGAAATACCCACCTATCACTTCTGAACTCATAGACTCCTTGATAGGAGCTGGGGGAAGTCTTAGACATTGTCACCCCAGAACCCCTCACTATGTAAAGAAGGTTATTTGGGCTCAGAGCACTAGAGTGACTTGCTAGTTTAATGGAGGAACCAACATGAGAATGTGAATTTCCTTGCTTCTAACCTAATATTATTTCTACTGTATTCACAGTATGCAACTCCCTCTTCCCCTGGTAAACTGCTAACCACTTTACCACTTTGTCGACCACCTCACACTGCCTAGCACAAATATTTACATGCACACACCCCCAACACACACACCTTTGCTGTCACTATCTCCTGGCTACATTATTTGATCCAATAGTTTCTTTACATTTTCTTTGCTATAAATCATTAGTATATGCCATACACAGTACTGTTGAGAGATAGTCACAAAGAATGCTGCAATATGAGAGAAAAAAGCATAATCCATTTTTCTTTGGATAAGCCCACTTGTATAACCAGGGAATTAAGTGAAGACTGTCAAGCACCAGTAGAAGAAAACAAGAATTCTTCTAACCCCATGTCAACTATCGGAGCCTTCTCTTAGTTTTCTAGACACAATTTGTAGAATCTTTCTTTTGATGTTCCCGATGTCCCTTCCAGCTCTCAGTAGTCATGGTTGGTGGGACAAATATAACTATTCCTCACTTGGCTTTTTCTCTATGGAATGTTAATAAACTGTTGTGTGCAATTTCAGCTATTTGGCAAGTAGTTTGGGTTTTAAATGCATCAGAGGGTCTTAGTCTTTACAATACTTGATCAAATTAAAAAAGAAGTTATTTGATATAATCACATACTTAATCTTTCTTTTGAAATTAATCAACCATTCAGTTGTTTTACAGGATATTGTTTAATACAGGGCACAAATTTATCCTTTGGGTTACAAGGTTTGTTTATATATTTATTTAGATGTTTTGATTGCTCAAGATGGAGCCATTCCCTGTCCTTCAGACTTCCTTTTTAGGGAAACACGATGGCCCCAATTCACACCCAGTGCCATAGTCCAGCACATGCACACACACTGTCACATGAGGAAGCTGACGAAAACAGAGCCTGGGGGTCATGCATTCCTGCTGATGTAGTAGGATCCCTGCTACATTTGTGTTAAAGTAGCTGCATTAAAATGCATTTTATACAGATTTACTTAACAAGAAACTTTCAGGAAAAGCCTTTCTTGCACAATGTGTTTGTTATTCCTATATCCCTGGAATCAAAGAAGAAGAAAAAAGATATTTGATGTTCCTGAAGTAAGACTCAGGTTGTGTGAGATCTGTGGGAAGAAATTAGCTCTGAGAAGATTGCTTCTTCCCAGGAGAGTAAGACTTTAATGACAAGCCATTTTAATAGGATTATCATGGGAACACATATCTACAAATAAGATCAGGTTGAGGCCATGTCCAGCCTGCAGAGCAGTGGTGGAAGGCAGGCCTAGGCAACAAGGAGAGAAAAAGAAGATGTTCAGAAACTACAAAGGAAACATAAATTTCTCCATCATGAAAAGATACAGTTCAAAATCTCTGAGATTCTCAAATGCAGTAGGTTCTGTATGGGTCATGATGACTACCCACTCTAATGCACATGACTACTGAGGCTAAGGTAACAAGCTCTGTGACAGCATTTCCTCAGAGTGCTGAACAAGGTCTTTTAATTCAGGCAAGTAACACTGATATTGGGTCAGTAGCACTGGATACTTAGCTGTGGACTTCACACTATGGATGGTCAATAAGAGGTTAGAAAAGATGGACTCTTCCACTAGGTGCTCAAAATATAGTTTGGAAGGTCAAATACATACACAGGTTCACAAAATTTAAAGAGATTTAAGAACATGTATTCATCCATCTAACATTGAATAAAAGATGAAACTTATTTTTTAAGTCTTACACTGTGAATCCATTTCAGAATAAAAAAATCATTGATTATATAGCATCTATAATCTCGTGGGAACACAGAAGCTAAGATGATATTGTGTTTCATAAATCTGCTAAGGCACTTCTAGGCACTTGTGCTCAATGTAATGGAGGACAAACTTCACTGTCCAGAGTACCAAAAGCCATAGGTTCTGAAAGCGTCAATTATGTCATGAATTTGTTACATGGCTTTAGCTAAATCCTATCCCCTATCTGGGCCTCATATAGAAAAAACAAGTCTTGAATATCCCTGTCAGTTCTACTATGGTGTCTGTGATATACAGCTGTACATGTGAACAAATTAGAGAGCAATTCAAGTGCACTTATAATCAAGAGCTACATAGCACTGAGCAGAATGAATGGTGAGAATAGAGCCTTGTCATTCCTTATCACTTTTACTGATTCTGAACACTCTGATTTCATGAACACCTCACCAAAGGCAGCACTATTTTAGCAGTGTGCCCTCTAAGTGGCCTTTGAGGAATCAGGCAGGGAGGGCACAGCAGAGAGTCTTTGGCATTGAACATTTGACATATCTGACCCTGACAGGTGCACAAGCCCCGCCACTCTTCAGACTTGGACAGCAGAGAGAACGGAGGGTGGCCTTATTTTCCAACATGGCAGTGAGCCTTGGCAAACCCCTAAAGAGAAAAGATACAACAGCCCTCCAGCCTGTGTTTGGAAGACATTTAAAACACCATTTGAAATCTGAGTTTTTCTTTTTCTTCTTTTTTTCTCTTTGGTTTAATTTTCTGAGAACAACTCAGAGAAGATTACAGTTTCAAATCTCATGTAATAGCTGCAATCAGTCAATCAGAAAATATGTACTGAGCACTTACTACATGCCCATCTTTTTGCTTAGGGTACAGGGGAAATTAAGAAAGAAATAGTTGGGGTCCCAGCTCTCTGGTAGCAGGTCCATGTAGTTTAAGACATGAAAGGGTTCCAGCTATGGCAGTAGTTAGAGAAGCAGAAAATAAATTCCCATCTCTTGATTCTGTCAAGAAGGTAGTCTAAGTTTTGAGAAGGGGGTACAACAGTTGGCATCTCCCTCCAGTGCCCATCCTAGACTTTTTAGGCACAACTTGGGATGTGAAATTGAGCAACTAAATGTTGGAAGTTGGAACAAAGGGAGTTGGAACAAAGCAGGCTTGGAGCGAGAATCTGCAGTCATACACATTTATGTCCAAGACTACTCCATCTTCTAATATGAGCTAAAATCTGTGTCGATAGTTCAAAGTTAAGTGGAAGGTCAGGGTCTTGGGACAGAGTAGTGACATGAGATGTCCTAGCAGAAAAGCCTAAACACCAGAAGCTGAGAATAAAACTTGTATCTCTATGGAAAGAGTACTGATTCAATATTGATCAGAGAAAAGATATTTCCTCCAAAAGAACAGAAAGAAAATCCACCTCTCCTAAAAATGGGTATGTTTATGAGGAAGTGGAAATTTGAAGAAGCTCCAAATATTGAGTTGTTTGCATTTATTTTTGACTGGAGGGATGTGTTGTTGGGCTTTTTTTTTTTCTTCAAAAAAAGGAATGTGTTTTGTCCCTGTTCCAGGATAATCAGGGTGAAGCAAATCAGAGCTACTTGGCAGATGAAGAAGAACAAGCAGAAGAGGAGGCTCCTGTGATGGTGGTGCCTGATTTGGAAGAAGAAAAGGAAGAGAAAGAGGAGGAGGAAAAGAGTCAGGACCAGCCCATAGGCAATGCCTGGTGGCAGAAATTAGAGATCATGATCGAATACCTGTGGGATCCAGAGAGAAGGATGTCTCTGGCCCAAACAGGTCAGAGTTGGAGTAAGTCCCATTCATCCCAATGCCCCAGTCTGGTGTCTTTTCTTTTTTGGCATGATGTCCAGGGATCCTTTACCATGCACTGGCTGAAAACCTCTCTTAATATTTCACATGAAGGCACCAGTGCCTAGAGAAATGCCTGGACTGTGGACAGATCCATCCGAACAAACTCAATAAATAGATGAACAAACTTGACTGAAATCCACTGGGCTTAGTATGCAATGCAGACAGACAGTGAGAATTAGTTGGAAAGATGGGAATTTTTTTCAAAGTTCCAGCCCTGTCATTTTTATTCCATGTGAGTTTTGAGTTTGTAATTTACCTTCTCTTAGCCTCAGTCTCCCCACATATTAAATGAGGGAAACAGTGACCACCATGCCTCTCTTACAAAGTCAGCATCACACTCCAGTATTAAAATTATATATATATATATATATATATATATATATATATATATATATATAACTGAGAGTATTAATCCTAGCAGAAAGAACTGGGAATATAGCTCAGTGAGATTAGGTTCAATCCTTAGTACTGGAAACAAAGTATTATGATTAAGACTTTCTCTAGGATATGAGACCCAAGTCCCTGCTAACCTGAAAAAGCCTTATCTTGTCACTTAGTAATGTCAGAGAAGGAGAACTAAAAGGCCTGTCCCTGTCCACAGCTTAAGGGCACTCAGTTCTCCCATGTAGACACAGGAGAATTAGGTGTAAGGGCTTCTTTACTAGAGATTAAGCCTGGGCCTCCTTGTTGCTTGATCAATCACAGAATTTATTCCTTAGCTTGCCCTTTTTATACCACACACTGACACCGTTTTTATTTCCCAATCTCCCTAACACTCCCTTCCCAGGATCCTACCCACTTCTTAAACTATCACTGCTGGCCCCTCTTAGGTTTTTCCCATAGCCAAGTTCACACTTGCCACACTCTAAACAGCCCAGAAAAAAGAACAGCTGCTGGTTTGGACCTCACTCCATAGGAGAAAAAACAGAGAACGCCATGGATGAAATGAGCCCCTTAGTGTCAAGATATGGGTTGCCGAAGTTGATGACTGTGCCTTCTAAAGGCCCCTTTGGCTGATAATTCTCTCCTTCGAAGCATCCAGCCCTGCTTCCTGGAATTAGGAATAGCAGGTGTGGGACTCTGAACAACTTCCATCTCCTGTCACCTCCTCTGTTCCCAGCCCCACCCCTCTCCATCCCTCAAACTCTCAACTGGAACAAATGTACCATTTAAGAGATATTCTGACATTCTTGAAGCTGCAGACAAATGGTGAACATTCACTGGGCCTCCAAAAGGAACACAGCTGTTTTTTCACTGCCTAAAGAAGTCTGCAAAAACAGGCCTTGTACAATGTAAGCATGATTCTGGGGTGAGAAGCCATGCATTAACCCCTAAACAGCCAGCCATTGGAACCTTACCAACTGAGCTGATCTAAATTGCTCCTGTGGAGGACAGTCCATAGACTGATAAGTGGGGATGTGGGAGAAAGTTTCAAGTACCTGGGGAAGATATGACAGTGGAGACTCTTGCATGATAGGCCACAGCCAGACTGCTGGGTAGCAGGTCTAAGGAAAACCCAGGAATTCAGGCTTCTGTTGAGCTACACCATGCCAAAGCGCCAATGGTAATATTAATTCCCAGGATGCTCTCTTTCTTGATGTGCCTACTTGAGCAGTGCTGAGTCTGTCCCAACCTTGACAGCAGCGTGTCCAACATATTCACCCAGCCTGTTGATATATGCCTGGCTTTTCCTTTGGTAGCTTGAAAGCCCTTATTCTCAGGAACTATGTTATTTTATTAGATACTGACCAGAACCATATGAGGTTGTAATATTATTATCCCCATTTTACAGATGCAGAAACTGAGGCTTAGAGAGGGTAAGTAATTTGTCTAATGTCACACAGTAACTGTAAGTGACAGTGCTGGGACTCAAAAGCCAGTTCATTCTTTTGCCAGGACAATGCATCATCTTCATGAGTTCCAACAATGATCAAGGCCCTGATGGGTTGAGCCTCAGGACCAGATGGACTGTTTTGGTGGGAGGAATGACTCATTGGGAGCATGGGTACTTAGTGTTTGATCCAAGCTTGGGTGGGGCCTTCAGGAGAGAACCTAGGTTACCTAGGGGAGGAACCCAAGTGAAAAGTGAATATTGGGAGCAGAAAGGGAATTGAAGGGATCAGTGGGTTCAGATGCAGGTCACACTTTTCTGCCTGGGAAGAGGTGAGATAGACTATCACAGACCCCAAGGAACCCCTCCCAAGTGAAGCAAAAGGAACTTAATGCTAGTGCCATTCTCCCATCTATAATTTCTTGACCATAAATGCTGGGGGGGGGGAGGGAGATACTGCCTAAGAAATACACTCGTATTTCATTGCTTTATGTTCATGAATGAAACTGAATTGGGATGGCTTCAACTGTTGAACTGTTCCCAGGATGGAGATGAGGGTGGATGAGCAGAGGAGGAAGCACAGGGTACATCTCACTAGGATAGCCAGGGTGCAATAGCCAAGTACCACAGGCACACGAGCACTGCTGTTTCTCCTCCAGGGACTCCAAATGAATCAATATGTTCATGTTCCAGTTCTGTTTTAGTTCATCTTATAAAACATAGCCAGTTCCATTTCTGGTTGGGTTACTATGGTTTTTTCTCCCCTACACACACACACACACACACACACACACCTTTTTAGTCATATTTCTTTGGTTCATAGTTTAATTGGAAACTTAATATTTGAATTCAGTTTTGAGTACAGCAGAGTTATGTAGTTTGTTCTAGTCCCCTATTCACTATTCAGTTGATCCTGTAGCAATAATAATAACAATGATGATGCTTGCCACTAGTATAATACTTAATATCTGCTAGGCTTTGTACAATGCTATTTATATGCATTACTTAATGCTAAGAAGTGAGTACAGGATTGTTATTATTCTTTTTTTTCCAGAGAAGAAAATTGTGGTCCAGTGAGGTATACAGTGAGTAGAAGTTCAAACAGCTAGAAAGTGGTATACTTAAGACAGGATGTAAGAAAAGACTGATTTCAGATATAGGTAGGGATAGAGATCATGAGGTAGTTACGGAAAGTATTGTCATTCTACCTGTGATGAATCAGGGGCACAGAAAATTTATGTAACTTGCTCAAGTTCACAGGAACCAAGTGTCCGTGATTAAGTACCACTTCTTCCTCCTTCCCACCCTGCATTAGTGTTCTTTTTAAAAAGCAGAGCCACTTAAACTTTGCTGAAAATTAGGAAGATTTGAAATAAGTAGGGTAAAACCTCACTGCTTTGATTAGCAGCAAGTCCAGTAGAAATTAAGCAAAATTTGAATTAGAGACTACAGGAAAAGAAATGTTGTTTGCACTACTTGCAAATACATATAATCACTGGAACCGAGCTGCCAGGACTCTTCAGGGCACCTGCTTTAATGAATAGTGAAGAATGATTTGTTCTTAGGACATATTCTGTTGCCCAGAGGACTCTCAAACGATTTGCCCTCTGCAGTACTTTAAACTACTCTCTCTTGTAATCTTGTTCATGATCATCATGTACTCAGCAAGCCCTTCCATTGCAAATGGTATAAAGATAAACTACACTCAGACCCATGATACAATCCTGAGAAATTTCTGATTGGTGATATCTGAATCAATAAGGACATTCTGAATCTGAGGGATTAAAAAATCTATCTTGTGCTTGGGTTACTTATGGATTGCGAGTTCAAGTGGGGAGGAAGGGCTTGTTGGCAGGCACTGACTGCTGTCATCTTTGATTGCTCTGCAGGCCTGATTTTATTCATTTACTTCTTCTTCTATGCTTCTCTGGCTGCTGTGATCACTCTCTGCATGTACACACTATTTCTGACCATCAGCCCTTACACACCAACCTTTACTGAGCGGGTGAAAACTCCTGGTGAGTGTGTCCAAATGGCCTGTGTTGTCAAAACTTGCTGGACAAAAATCTGTTTTCACAGCATGTTCAGCCTCGATTAACTTCAGTTCTTACCGATAATAACATAGAGATTCAATTATTAAGAGTAAAATTAAAATGGTACTTGGAAAATTATTTCCGTTTCATTTTTGATAGTCTAGGAGGAAATGGTTTCATGGGAATCAATACAAAAATTATCCAAGAATGGGCTAATATATCCAAGACCTGTTTTCATTGCCAGGAGTTATGATCAGACCCTTCGCCCATAGCTTTAACTTCAACTTCAACGTTTCTGAACCTGACACTTGGCAGCATTATGTGATTAGCCTAAATGGCTTTCTCCAAGGTAAGTTTCTCAGAATAGCAGAAAACTCTCTTGAAAGGCAATGGGTGGGAATTCAAAATTATCCCTGGCTCAGAAATCCCAGTCCAAGTAACCTCAGCCTATCATGGTCTTTCCTTACTTTGTATCCCCCTCAGCACCCTTCATCCAATCAGAACTGCTCTAGTGTGTGAGTGCATGCTACTGTGAAAGTACATAAGCCAACTATGCGGCAAGACAATAACTTCTTTGAGGCAGAAAAGTTTTCTTCATGAACACCCTATAGCACTTAGATAAATCCTAAGCACCTCTAGGTGGCTCAATAGCAATCCCTAATCAAAGATAATTCTGGAGTGTGATAGTGATGAGTAAAGGAGAATGTTCTCCACAGCTGGAAGATTTCTGTCTCCTATACTGTTTCAAGGTAAGATAATTCATCTCTTGGAAATTGGCTATCTGAAGGAAGAAAGCAGTGTCTTTAACAGCAAGCCAGAAAAGAATGAGAGGAATAACCTCTGGGTGGCTTCACGCCAACATTTTGATAGCAAATATTTTTAAGGTACCTCTTCAGGAACAAAATATATTTGTGGGAGGCCCTTCCACATGGCAAAAGTAGAGATGGTAGCAGCCAGGGTAAGGGTAAACCCAGAACATACAAGTTCTGTATTTATCTAGCTACCAAAGAGAAACCCCAGAGGGGTTTACATTTGGTTCACCTTATTGTTGGGCAAAAAGAGCAGTGCATAGTTATTTGCTGACCTGGCCTGGCTGAAATAGGGGCAGAAAGATAGCTAGTAGAATGCATACTGAATTAGGAGGACAATGATTTCGTATCACATGCCAGGAAATGCTTTTTAAAATGTGTAAATTTTGTTACTCAACTTTAATCCTTCATAGCAGAGTCCATTGTCCTCATTTCACAAACTGAGGGAACTGAGGCTCAGAAGGGGAAAGTGACTTGATTGAAATCTAGCAGCAGAAGCAGTGTTTGAATTGGATGATTTGATGACTTGCTACTCAAAAGTGTCATCCAGGGACCTGCAACATGGGTATAACCTGGGAATTTTTTTAGAAAGACAAAATCCCTAGCCCCACTTCAGAGCTATTGAATTAGAATCTGTACTTCAGCAAAAATTACAGGTGGTTTGTATGAACTTTAAAGTTCAGAAAGTGTTGTTTTTCATAACTCTATGCTTGCCATCTGACCAGGAGTTAAAAACTCAGCTTTATGCCAGTAATGCCAATGTTGTTTGGGGTAAGACCGAACCTCGGATTTCTCACCTGTAGAATGAAAGTGGCTGGGTTCTTTCTGAATCTGTTTAATTGCATTTTTGGCCACAAAAAATGTTTAGGCCATAATATTCAGGACAATACCTTCTTTTCTTTCAAAATGCTTAAAAACTGTTGCAAATATGTACATTGCCAAAATTTCTGCATAGGAAATTCCTCTGAGAATTGAGTGGATGAAGAAATAGCAATTCTGACCTAATGATGGAGTCAGGGGACATTAGAAAAAACCTTGAGTCTTTAGTTCTTAAGAGCAGATAATATGAACTGCTAAAAAGGAACACCTCTCTGAAATAGACATCCCACAGTATCGGTTACATGCCCATGAGGACTGTGATTTTGCAATAAGGGTCATACCCATGTCACATTATTTTTAAGGGACTACTTCAAGAGAAACAATAAGCACATGATGGCAATTTCTATTTAGAAAGTTATTGTGTGAAGATAGTTCTTGTTCTTTCAAAAAAAGTTTGTAACAAAGACTTCAATTGACTATGGTTTTGTCAAAGGAAAAATAAAGTCATGGCCAATTGGAATGGATTTAAAATTACTAAATGCCTCTCAATAATATCACACCCAGGTCACAACATTTGTAGATAGGGATCCAACACTATAGTTTGAGTTTTACCTCTGGTGCGGTCTCCTGTAAAAAAACAGCTACTTCAAACCCGAATGCATGGGGGATTGGGTCTAATAATGTTAACAGGATTCCATCATTTGGAACCAATTTGGAAATAATACAATAATTTGCAGAGCCCATTCTTAAAGCACCTAGTACCTCAAAAAGTAAACATAGAGTGCACTTTGCAGCTTTCTCCCTGATATGTGTACCTTAGGCACCCATTACATTTCCATCCAATGGAAAGGAAAACTAATTCTGAATATCTCTCATCTCAGTAGAGAAGATCTCATCCCTTGCCCTCTTAGTGGAAACCTCGTAGTTGTGATTTGTTTCTGTCTTTCAACCCAGGTCCCTATGTTCCAGTGCTAACTTCCCTCTGTAAAGGATGAGGAACTGGTTTATTGCTTTTTCTTTCTCTTCCACTTCCTCTTCCTACTTCTGCTATTCTTTCACTTTCCTTTTTTCCCCACAACACTCTCTTACACCCAGTGCCTCCACTGACCTCACAAGAAGATGTTTCCAAAATTGAACTTAAGAAGATTTAACCTGGGAATTTAGCTTGCTAATATATGCCATGCCTTAACATGACTCAAACCATCTTCTGAAATCTACTATGTGCCTATTCTTGTCCCCAGATAGACGAGACAGAATTCTAGATTTACAGTTTACCATATATGAACAGGAATAATTGAAACTAGAAAAGAAATAGGATAGCAAATTCATTGCTCAGAGGTGGCTATCTAGAAGCTCTGAGGGAAGGACAAGCAATAAGCAGGCAACCAAATGGATTAAAATGACTAGCCAGGAAGTCTTCATGGAGGGATATCACTGGGAAAAACCTTGGCACCTAATGGCAGGTCAGGAATCTCAGGATAGACTAAGTGGGCTGTCACAAGGATACAAGCAAGCTGGATGAAGGAAATCAGGGAGTGAGAACTGCTGAAAGCATGGCCTTTCCCTGTAGCACACATCTAACATGAACGTTTGCCACCCGCACATGCTTCAGGTTATAATGACAGTCTTCAAGAGGAAATGAATGTAGATTGTCCCCCGGGGCAGTACTTCATCCAAGACGGCAATGAGGATGAGGACAAGAAGGCCTGCCAATTTAAGCGCTCCTTCCTGAAGAACTGCTCTGGTCTGGAGGACCCTACTTTTGGATACTCTACTGGACAACCTTGCATCCTCCTAAAGATGAACAGGGTATATTAGCCCTTGATATCTGATGGTGATAAGTGGATGAGCTAGGTAGGAAAACACTCCATTTCTTTTGGGCTCTGATCTTCACACATTGCAGGTTTGGCCATTTTTATCAGCAGCATCAGGAATGTGGACAAGCAGCCAAATCTGCTGATTCCTTTTTCTCCTTGAACATTTTCTATTGCCATTCTTCTTTCCCACTCTCAAACCTACTCCTTGATGGACTCTGTCAAGATTGGGGTCCTGAGCTGTTGGGAACATAGGATTAATGTGGAGGTGGGTGAGGGACAGTACTGGCATCATTAAAAGGTACATTTTCCAGCTAGTGTACTAGCATACAGCTATAATCCCAGCTACTTAAGAGGTTGAGGCTCGAGGATTACAAGTTTGAGGTCAGCCTGGGAAATTTAGTGAGACATTGTCTCAATGTAAAAAAATAAAATGGGCTATGGATATAGCTCAGTGGTTGAGCTCTTAGTATGCAACACTAAGGTTCAACCCCCGAGAGACAGAGAGAGAGAGAGAAAGAGAGAGAGAGAGAGAGAGAGAGAGAGAGAGAGAGAGAGAGAGAAACATTTTCCTTCTCTTGTCATAGTTTAGGTGTGACAGAGCCTTACCTAAAAGTTCTTTATATCTTTATGGTTATCTGGCTATAGTTTTTCCTGCATATACATATCAGACATAAATAAAAGGAATAAATTAGGCTGTATAACTCTAGAGTTGCATTTTCTGTTGTTGATAACATTTCTTTCTTTCTATTTATTTCTTTATTTATTTGGAAGTGCTGAGGATGGAGCGCAGGGCCCTCCTCATGCTAGACTAGCATTAGACAAGCACTCTAACAACCAGCCACAGCCCCAGTCCTTTTTAAGTTTTATTCTGAGACAGAGTCTCACCAAATTGTCCAGGCTGACCTTGAAATTGTAGTCCTCCTGCCTTAGTGTCCTAGGCAGCTGGGATTTCAGGTGTGCACCACCAGGCCTGGCTTGTTTGTAACATCTTGCAGAGGGTGAAGTAGATTAAATTTATGCCTGAGGAAGGAGACTCAGGGTTGGGGGAATAAAAGTCCTCAGTCTCACTCTCAAATCTGTTTAAAAAGAAATACTGGTTCTCTTTTGCCAGATTGCAGGCTTTCTTCCTGAGCTTGGAGATCCTGTGAAAGTTTCCTGCAAAGTTCAGGTAAAATGTCCTTTTGAGTAAGTATTGTTACTTCTACATCTATTTCCTGTAAAAAGGAAGTTCATTCCTTCCAAGGACTGTAGGTTAGGGAAGTGGTAATCTTTTCTTCATAACTATAGTTGTCCTTAGGGCCTTCAGAGTTTGCAGTTTCCAGAACACATTCAATTCATGTGTGTGTGTGTGTGTGTGTGTGTGTGTGTGTGTGTGATTTATATCTATGAAAGGCAAAGACTGAACCTCAGCCAGGAACCACAGCAGGGAACAATGATGTGCCAAGCCATTAATTGGCATTCTGTTTATACTTTTGCTTTTAGCTCTAATTACTTGTTTCTTTGAACTAAACAAGCAAGTTTCATTAGAGTCATCAGAGCCTGATTTTAAAACTGAATTTCACATTTTGCTGCAATGACCAGTGGCACTGGGTGTTGCCATAACAAATGACTACAAGGGAAGTATAAATAGAACTCCACTAATATGCTCATTAACCAGACCATTAACTCCTATCTCATCTGCACCAATTAGCTCCTTTGTAGGAAAAAGCTCTAGGTCTGGACTTGTTTCTTAAACAGGCAGTGATTCCCTCCTGTTCCGTGATATCAACTGCACTCCCCAGCACTGGACTGTCATCTTGTAAACGTGCTAGGCCATGCAATCTCCCTCTCAGGACAGTACTAGAAAGCAAGCTCAGAACTCCTCACTTTGTGGTGGCAGATCAGAAAATAGCAAAAGGTAGTGTTTATTCAGCTAATGTCTTATACTGAGGAAAGACTTATTGATCACTTGCTAAATAAATACCGCATCCTTTGCTAGGTGTTGGGGTGTTGAAATCATTAGGTACAGTCGAGGCATTACAGAAAGGTCAGTTGCTTGTGGGACATGGTGATGCTCAAGATGAGCTTAGAAAGCTCAGGCAATATTTTCCAGGTGAATGAATGGAAAGGACATTCATTCTATTCCCATGTACTCTACGTGTGTTAAAATAGTCACATGAAATGTGACTCCAACTAGTGAAAGTGATTCTACAGGCCGTTCTTGAAAAATAAATCTCATTGATTTTTAGAAGAATACATAAAAAAATCATAAAGACCAGCTCAGCCTTAAACTAGCTTTTCTTTTCTGTGCTGTGGATTGAACAAAAGGCCTTGCACACGCTGGGTGAATGCTGTACCACTGAGCTAAACTTCCCCGCTTCCCTGGTTTTAAACTAATTTATTAATTGGATCAATTTCTCCTTGTAAGTGCTCAAATGGAAGCTGTACCTTGCTAAGAATTATCCTTTAAAAAATATGGAGTCTTTATACATTCTATAACAAACAATATTCATAAAATCCACACCTATTTGTAAATCAAGCAGGATGAGGTAATGGCTGGAATAAATTATGGAGAGCTCAGTTTAAACCAAGAAAAATTATAGTATAATATAGTATAGTACAGCTTATTTAAAGAAGTATTCAGATGGCCCTAGTGAGTAATTCCCAAGGAATGATGCATTGTTTGTCCATATTAGCTTTGTGCTGTTTAGGGCAAATCTAATGCATTAGCCGAGTATTCAGCCCCCTACCTGACCCAATGCAATAAGAGTAGCCTTGTTGAATCATTTGCATTATCTACATCCCTCTCGCTTGTCCTCTTGACTCCAATGATGGTAATTAAACACTGCCGAGACTGCAGTGAGCCAACTGTAGGTTGTGTGCCCAAGCATTAGGTCCCTGTGTATTTGACCTGGCTTCTTATAGAACCGTGCTTGTGTGCAAATTGCGAAGTGGGATTTAATAAACACATTCCAGCTTATATCTGCCTCAGTTCCAGAGTCTAAGCCTGGGCATCAGGCCCAGTATGATTCTTTGGAGAAAGGTTAGAGTGCTAGACCTTCTTTATAATGCAACACCGGGTACTGCAAGTCCTCTGGAACCTTTCTGTCTCGGTCCTATAAAAGCCAGAACGAAGCCATTGAGTGCTGTTCACTTCGCATGAACTTCTGTTTCAGGTGTCTGTGAACTGAAAAACCAAGGAAGTGCTCCTCTAGGGATAGGTCAGGGCTGACCTCTGACCCATTCAGCTTTTGTAGTCTTCCTGGGACAGCTGATTGTGAACCATACAGATATTTCACCTGGAGCACAAGTCACTTTAGTTCAGACTCCAACGTACTTTATGACCCAGCATCCTACATATACCTGCTTTTACTTACAGAGAGGTGACGAAAATGACATCCGATCCATCAATTATTACCCAGAGTCAGCGTCCTTTGACCTCCGCTACTACCCTTACTATGGCAAACTGACTCACGTAAGCTGTATCTCCTTCCTTCTTTGATGTCAAAAAGGGCTCAGAGACAAAGGAAGGACTACCCACAATTTCTGAGAATTAGGGTGTAGCAGGTAGTAATAAATAGCTAATGACCATAACCTGGGGCCCCCTCCTCAAATTCCTATTACAGCAGCATAGCTTTCCATTATCTGAAAGAATCTTGGATATAGTCTAGTCTAGCTCTCTCTCAGTTTCCAGATGAGAAATTTAGGGTTCATAGAGTAGAAGGGACTTTTCCAAATCACATAGCTAATGAGCGGCAGAGCCAGAACCAGACAAGTGACTACCACCTATGTTTAATCTTGCCCAAATAATCACCCTGCTTCTCCCATTTGGGATGCAGAAGGCTTCATCTCCAGCATAGGGACTTGATGGATATTAGTAATGGTTTGATTCATGGTCTGACATCCAGAAAATCAAATCAATCTGAGGCAGAATTGGTTTCCCCCAGAGGAAAATCAGACATCTGACAGTGACCTATGAGAGAAATGTGCAATTTCCTCATGCTTTCCGTAGGCAGGGACAGCATGTCTGGTTGCTGCAACCATTTGTGATTTGGCGTCATGAGATGTATTCATTTCCCTTTGTAGAGATTATCCCACACTGAACTGAATAAGCAAACTCTTCCTTCCTACCATCTTCCCCTACTTAGAGGCATTGTTCTTTCATTTACAGGTTAACTACACTTCCCCTTTGGTGGCAATGCACTTTACAGATGTGGTGAAGAACCAAGAGGTGCCTGTGCAGTGCCAGCTAAAAGGCAAAGGCATCATAAATGATGTCATCAATGATCGTTTTGTGGGTAGGGTAATCTTTACCTTGAATATAGAAACCTAACAACTTCAAGAGGCCACCCCTCCCAACTCCATTTCTGTTTAATCTCCTGTTATCCCTGGTAGCACCTGACTTCTTTTTCTTCAATTGAGACACAGTCAAATGGACACTTAAGACAACGGATCATTTTTCCTTGCCTTTGACATGTGTAAGAAGTGATATGGGAGCTGTTTGATTTCTTAAAGGTAGTCTCTCCCGATAAGAAATAGATTATATTAATTTATTTTCCCATCACTTAAAACTAAAAGTCATCCTTGCTATTAAAAATCTCACTATATGGTGGCACACACCTGTAATCCCAGAACTTGGGAGTCTGAAGCAGGAAAATTGCCTCGAGTTCAAGGCCAGCCTGGACTACATAGCAAGACCCTGTCTCAAAAAAAAAAAAAAAGCTCACTATAGTATAAATGTTGTATGATAAAATTCACAATAGCCATGGTCAGGAGGGTGTCTATGATGTTTATAAACTCATCATGTTTTCTGAGATTTTATTTTACAGATAAGGTTCCTCCTGACCAACGTGATAATCTGCTCCCCTTCATTTTTAACCAGGCTGGCAATATCCTTTCATGGGAATCATCACTCAGACCAACCCAGATTATACCACTAGGCCATTGTACCAATAGCAATCTATATCCCATGGAGCCCGAGAAACTGGCTGTCTTTCAGAGGCAACTAAATATTGATTCCAGATTAAGTTATCTTCAACTGGGATGGAAAGCAGTGCTAACTGGATATTGTTCTGGGATAAAGATGAAGACCTTCTGTGTGACTGTTTGGGGAAATTTGGCTCATTGTGATTGAGGAGAACACTTAGCAAGTGGATTGTTGATTCCTTCCTTGCTCTGTGGTGTAATTGCCCAAAGCCAAACATTTCTGCAGACAGGTTTTCCCGAGCTTCAGGTAAAGGGGAAAACATGGAAGATCTCTACTGGTTAATTCTTCTTGGGTTTTTTGACAGTGCTGTGATATTCTTGGAGACCATCAGGGATAAATGTGTTGAACCCCCAGCTACAGCCCGGGGAATTGAAATCAGGGTTTGCCAATACACCACAAGATATGGTGTTCCCACCAGGCCATCTTGGAACCAAAGCTAATTAGCCAGTTTTGTATTTGCTTTGAAAATGACACAGGGCAGATGTTTGTCCAGGTTGTGGACCAGCCAAGTCCCTTTGTCTTATCTTCGGCTGTGACCATTCCATTGCTATTTAACACCTCCACCAGGGGGAGGGCTGGGATAAAGAGAGAAAGCCAGGATGGATGACTAGATTAGTGTCTCAGGGTCCAAAGCAAGTTTTAATGACAGAAGCATCCAGCATCTGAATCTCCTCTACAGTGCTCACTTCAAACCAAGGAACAGGCAGTCTGATAGTGAAGAAAAAGGAGTAGAGAAGTAACTGTGATTGGGTGTAACAAGAGTTATAAAAATTCTATGTAAAATGCTATATGGAACATAAGGAAAAATAACTATTTCCAGCTGATAAACAACAAAGTAAGAGGGGAAGTATTTTTTTTAACTTTGTTTTTTGGTACTGAAAATTGAATCCAGGGCCTTCACACTGAGCTACATCTCCAGGCCCTTTTTTATTTATTTTTTTTTTTATTTTGAGGTAGTATTTCACTAAGTTGCTAAATTGCCTGGCGAGGCTCAAATTTGCGATTGTACAGCCCATGCTTGGCTTCAGAGGATGTTTCACATGCAAAGCCACGATCATGAAAAGGCAATCGTGTGCTTTAGTAACTTTGAGCAGTTCATTTAATTGGAGTATAAAGAGCTCAGAGGAATGGTGGGGAGTGTCAGGCAATTGGGCTAGAGAGATATTCAGAGACTTTGAATTTTATTCAGTAGGTGAAAAGGAATCTTTAAAGCATTTTAGTCAGGGAAGATCCGTGATCACATTTGCATTTTAGAAAGAATTTTTTAGCTATCATAATGAGAAGTGGGTACTGGAAAGGGACAAGACTGCAGAATGAGGGCCAGAGATTTAGCTCAGCAGCATAAGTACCTGCCTGGCAAGGGCGAGGTTCTGAGTTCAATTCCAGTACAAAAAAAAAAAGACTGTGAATAGGAAGAAAAAAGAGTAAAAGTGACCTAAGGAGCGGGGTGTGCTGATGAACACCTGTAGTCCCAGCATTCGGGAGGCTGAGGCAGGGCAATCACTGCAAGTTTGATACCAGCCTGGGCTACAAAGTGAGCTCAAGGCCAGCCTAAACTGCATAGTGAGACTTTGTTTCAAAAAGACAAAAACAACAACAGCAAAAAAGAATCAAACAAATTTAGAGAGGAAGTTGTTGAGATTAGTTTTGGACACTTTAAGCTTGTGGATTTCTACGAATCAGATATTGATATGGAGATGTAAACTCATATTGAGTTGGAGAAAAGGAAAGCTGAGAACAAAAGCAACATTTGGTTAAGGGAATTCATTTTTAAAATTCTAAACTATTTAATCTTGGGATTTGGAGCCAGTTATGCAGACATGCCACACCAATCTACTCCCCACAGTAGTGATTCCCTCTTGGCTTTGTGGCAGAAAGGACTGCTGTTGCTCTTTGGAATTTCCTTCTCAGATATCTTCTGAGTTTTATTGACAGAGTAGAGGAAGCCTGCCTGCTATTAACAAATAACATCAGGTAACACAATAGCACGTGTATGAAAAATGTTTTAAAAAACAATGAAACTGTTTCCTCCCAAACTATTTCCTGAACAAATTCAGTGATTAAAACTAACCTTTAAAAATGAGAAAGACGATAACTTAAGACCATTTAAAAAGTACCTCAAACAATCAAACTCCCAGGATTCAGTAGCAAAAAGATACTAGCACATTGAATCTGGAAAGGATATTAGCGTTTAGAGAAAACAATCCGCATTGCGTCTGACTCCAGGTCCAGTGCTCTTTCTACTCTGAGCTGCTGCTTACCAGGAAATATCATCTCTTTTTTAATCAATGAATGATATCCCAAGTATTCTAAAACACATGTCAAATTTTAGTTAAAATAGTTGACATTTCACAGGAATTAACCTACTGGTGCTATATTTTATATACAATACATTATCTTGTTAAATATGTTGACTATTCAACAAGGAATTATAAATCTTTTGTCATGAAGTATTTCTCAATCAATGGACTCTATCATGTCCACAACTTCAAAATATTGAAGAGTATTCAGTTTGGGTTCTCAGCTAGGACATGAAAAAAATCCCTTTATTACACAGAACTAGATTAATGAATATGTTCATTTACTGTTAGATTACTACTCTTCAATGAACTTCTAGTTGATTAATTTAAATAGTCTCCCACACTGTGCCATACCAGGAGTTGATTTGTATACCATCTGTTGCAATAGCTTGATTTTTCAATGAGAAATACTACTTCCAGTTGCCTTGATGGCATTGTTCATGCTAGACTTTCCCCTCTACTCCTCTGAAATCATTATCCTAAAGTAATATTCCTTGGTGTTGTCTTGGGCAATTGTTGACAACAATAAATTGAAATTAAAAAGAAATGTGTGATTTCTTCTTTCAGGGCATATCACTGATTTTTCCACAGGAATATTGTGCAGCCACATGGATGGAAAACTTGCCAATTGACAGCTTATTAGTTGAAGACTATTTTTCTTTCATAACTTTTTGATTTTTTTGTTATTTTGATTTTTTCCTTTACTTGGAGCTTCATTCACAGGAAGGTGAAACTGAAAGTTGTTTCATTTCTGGATATTTAGTTTTCCTTTTACAATCTTCATGCTCCTGTCCCTCAGGTAGAGTAGCCTTCCTTTTCTCATCAAGGTTAGGTCCTGGTATAAATTGTTTTGTTTGGACTATAGAGTAACACTAAGAGAAACTTTGAGGTGGGGGAGGGGTAGAACCAAGATTCAGAGAGAAACTTCAAAAAATTGATAAAAGCCTGGCTAGGTAACTTCAGGATGCATCTGCCTACCAACTGTCTCCCCAGAGCGAATCTCTAGTAGCAATAATAATTAAAGACAGGTATCCCCAGTTCCTCATTCAACTCATAAGCTAGGTTGCAGCAGGAATTCTTTCTTTCTTTGGAAGCTGCCCTGACCTAAGATTTACTAGGCTGATATGATTTGATTGGAAGGAAGGGGTATCTTTTGATCCCAAATACATTTTGTTCATCTAGGTTCTTCATTGTTTTCTTTGTTTTTGAGACAAGGTCTCACTATGTAGTTCAGGCTGGCCTCGAACTGACTATGTAGCCCAGGCTAAAGTTGAACTCTCAGCAATTCTGCTTCAGCCTCCAGAGTGCTGGGATTACAGGCATCTGCTATCACACCTGGTTAGTGGAGTAATTTTCTTTACTGACTTCTCCTTAAAATATTCACATAATAAAATAATTTAATCAAGTCATTCAGAAGTATTTTCTCTGAAGTATTAGGGAATGAACACAGTATCTTGAGACTGAGCTTCTCCCTTTTTATTTTATTTAAGACAGGGTCTCATTAATTAGGTCAGGTTGGGCTTGAACTTGTGGCCCTCCTTCTTCAGCCTCCCAGAGGCTTGATTACTGGTGTACATCACTGCTATACCCAGTTTTTACTGTGCTGTTATCTAGGCAGAAAATAGGTGTGAGTGTGTGTTTGTGTGTGTGTGTGATGGAGGAAGTGAGGATGAATAGAATGGATAGGAAAGGAAAAAGAACTCAAAAGAGTACTTCACAAAGTTATTTAGTTACAGGTTACAGGGAAGAAAGATTGACAGGGGATTCAAAATGTTTAAGAAAGGTATGACAAATTTTAAATCTGGCAGTTCACACACCACAATGTACCCCTGCAAGCTCCTGGTTGGCTATAACACCAACTTGCATCTCAACGAGAAATAGCACACTTGACAGTAATTAGAAGAGGGTTCATTTACAAAGGGATTATCTATAAAAGCATAAATGTAGGGAACTGTAAGTAGTTCAGTAATCTACTAGCTGAACTCTTATCATCGCTAGAATCTAAGGTACAAGAGTAGGGACTAGTTACCAGAACACAAAAGTGAGTCACGTGTAATTGGCTGCTTCAGTTGTGACTTTGTTGAAGGACTAAGCTAGCCCAAGGTGATCTTGTGGGAAAAGGAATAGAAGAATAAATGTGTGAACTTAACTTTCCTCTTTCCTTCTGATATACTGGTAATTCTCCCTGACCAAATCGAGTCAAAAACTTCACAGGAAGAAAGACAATTTATGTGGTTCATATAGGTCAGTTTCCCAAGGAAAAAAGCAAACTGAAAAGGGTGAGACTGTGGGTCAAACAGAAGATACCTAGCACATCCTTCAAGCGTAGTTTTTGTGAGCAGACCCCTTGCAGCCTGGTACAGTGCCGGAACCATCGACTGAACCAAGTCTGGCAAGTGGGTCGCCTTTATCTTCATTCATACTGCTGTCAGGGAGGTTATTTCTCTTGAAAGGATACATGTGCAAGAAAAAACGGATAGCTACAATGTCCTGTTAAATCTTACCCCTACTTTCAGTTATATCTGAACTTTTAGATTAAAATCTTCAAAGTTTTAATATTAAATTCTTCAAAGAATACTCCTTTCCTGAATCTAGCATTAGTCAACACTTGTCACTCAGAAAAAGAAAATGGGAACACACACACACACACACAAAAACACACACACGGAGCAGGGGGAGAGACAGTGAGACAGAGAAAACGCATTGATTTATTCTGCTTTGTGTTTATCAAACAAAATCTATAAGTCAATTCTGCAT
The DNA here is from genome assembly GCA_004027455.1 of Hydrochoerus hydrochaeris. Lineage (NCBI taxonomy): Eukaryota > Metazoa > Chordata > Mammalia > Rodentia > Hydrochaeridae > Hydrochoerus > Hydrochoerus hydrochaeris. The sequence goes on from PVLA01002707.1 coordinate 172,574, forward strand.
CAAAAGTCTATCTGCATAAAACATTTTTTCCAGAAGAGAAAAGACAACCTCCATAAAACAGTTAACTTGAATTAGAAAAATATTTTTACATCCATTAAGAATGAATAATATATTGATTAATGAGGAGCTGATGAAAATAACATCTTTTCCCTCCTTTCAAGTCTTCCAGCTGATCCATCATCTGCTATATAAAAAATCGTGAGGAATATAATAAAGATCATTAGTGCTGTGGTGCCTGCTTGGCAAGCACGAGGTCCTGAGTTCGATTCCCAGTACAGGTTAAAAAAGACTATTAGAGCTAATGAAAAAGTTCACCAGGGCTACATGACACAAAATCAGTACACACACACACACACACACACACACACACAAAAACAGTTGTTTCTCTTTAAATAGCAATGAAAACTTTTTAAATGATATTAACAAAACGGTTCATGTAAAATACCATAAAAGAATAAAATACTTAGGCAAAGATCAACAAAAGAAACGAAAAACATACTGAAAACTAAATACTTCTTAGACTTTTATTGGTACATCTTTGAAGTACATAATGATTACATTCACTGTAGGAAATTGGTACACATATATAACACATTTCAATTCTTTTTCCCCTTCCTCCCACTCCTCTTGTATTTTTCCAGTATTGGATTCATTTATCTTATAAGACTGCATAGAAGTAATTACCATACATACAGATTGAAAGCCAGACTAATAGGCCAAAGGACATATAAAACATGTAAGACAATTTTACTAAGTCAAGGTACAATTTTATTGTACTGACTTATTTATTTTTAGTTTTAGTTTTTTGAGACAGAGTCTTCTTCTGTAGTCCAGGCTGGCCTTGAACTCACTATGTAGCCCAAGCTGGTCTGGAACTCCCAGCAATCCTCCCGCCTCAGCCTCGTGAGTGCTAAGATTACAGGCATATGCCACAATGCCAGGCAGGGTATGCTTTTAGATACATATTACGATACCTTTTCTTACCCTTTTTTTTTCCTAAGATAGAAAGATGGATCGATAATAGAGAGGAGAGGGGGAGAGGGATAGATACAGATACAGGTATAGACTGAATTTTTCATACAAAAGAAACCATGTGATGATTAATCTAATGTGTTTGAGTTATTTCACTTAACATTATGGTCTCAAGGTGCATCCATTTTCCTGCAAGTAATTTAAATGTAGCCCTTTTTTGGTAGAGTAGTACTCCATTGTGTATAAATACCACCATTTTCTGTGTCCACTTATCTGTTGATGAACATATAAGCTCCCCCCAAGAATTAGCTATTACAAATTGTGTTGCTATAAATATGGGTGTGCATACATCACTGTGGTATATCTTTAGCACTTTTGGGAAGATACCTAGAAGGAGACAGCTGGATCAAATGGAATTTCCATGTTTAGTTTTCTGAGAATCTTCATATGATTTCCATAGTGGTTACCAGTCTACACTCCCACCACCAGTAGGGAAGGGTTCCTTTCTTCCCACAGCCTCACCAGCATTTGCTACTGGTTGATTTCTTCATAACAACCATTTTTTCTGCACTGAGATGAAAAATTACATACTTTTGAAATAAAGAACTAAAATAAAAAAGACACTTGTGTTCATAGATTAGATTAATATTTTATAGGGCAATACTCACCAAATTTAACTAAAAATTCAAAGCAATTCTTTCAAATCCCAACTGAGTTTTTATTTTCAGAAATTGACAAAGTGATCCTAAAGTTCACATGTAAATTAAAACAACCTAAATAGCCAAAACAATCTCAGAAAATAAGAACAAAGCTGAAAGTTTCAGAAGTTCCTGTTTTAGAACTTACTATGAAGCTAAAGTCATTAAAACACAGTGCTCCTGTCATAAGAAAGACATATAAATCAATGGAGTAGAATCAAGATTCCAGAAATAAACCCATAATTTATGGCAAATTGATATTCAAAAAACATACTAAGTGTCAAAGAATAGTCTCTTCAGTAAATGGTGCTGAAACTGGCACCATATAAGAGAATTAATTTAGATCCCTGCTTCATAGCATAAACAAAAATTAATCTAAAGTGGACCACTTTAGACATAAGCATAAGAGTTTAGGGTTGGATGTAGCAGTGTATACTTATAATCTTGGATATTCTAGAGGCTAGGAAAGGAAGAGCACAAATTGGAGGCCAACCTGGACTACTCAGTGAGATACTATTTCAAAAAATAAAATGAAAAATAAAAATTTCTGTGCTTAGAGACACTATCAAGAATGTGAAAGCCAGGCATGGTGGCTCACACCTGTAATCCTACCACTCAGGAGCTTGAGGCAGGGAATTGTTTCAAGTTTGAGACCAGTTTGGGTTACAAAGTGAGCTGAAGTCTAGCCTGAACTGCATAACGAGACAGTCTCAAAAAGACAAAAAGAAAAAGAATGTGAAAATACAATCCACAGAATGGAAGAACGTATTTGTAAAATGTATACCCAATAAGAGAGTAGAATCCAGAATATGTGCGAATCCTTTACAACTCAACAATAAAAGGACAACTAACCAGCCCAGTTAAAGATGTACAAAGAATGTAACTAGAAATATGACCAAAGAAAATACACAAAAGGCCAACAAGTACATTTAAAATGTTCAACATCATTACTTATTAGAGAACTAAAACCACAGTAAAGTCTTATGTCTTTGATCCATTTTGAACTAATGTTTTGTATAGTGTAAGAGAAGGTTTAATTTATTTCCTTTTTTTTAAAATCAGTACCAGAGATCAAACTCACAACTGTGTGCTTGCAAGGCAGGTGCTTATGCTGCTGAGCTAAATCCCCAGTCCTAAAGGTTCAATTTCTTTTCTTTCCTTTTTTCTATTTCCTCACCTCTTTTTCCTCGTCCTCCTCCTTCCCCCTTCCTTCTCTTCTTTTTTAGTATGTAGACATCCAATTTTTACAACTCCATTTATTGAAGTTTATCCTTTCCCTATAATATATTTTGATGATTTTGTAAAATTTACTTGTTTGAAACAGACATGGTGGCACAAACCTATAATCCCAGCACTCTTGGAGGTTAGAAAGGATTATTGTTGGTATTATGGTTTATTTCCCCATATCCCCTCCCAAAGTCTCACTTTTGGAAAGTGCTTGGATAATGAGGGTGTGATAGACATTGGTGGATTAGCCCACGGATGAGTTTACAGCCAAATGTGCTGCTGGGAAGTAAAGCCTGGTTGGAAAAGATGAGTCACTGGAGACATAGCCTGGAAGAGTCTATCTCTAGTATTTGCCTCCTCCCTTGTTTACTCTTTGGTGTTTGTCATGGGCTCTTTCTCCCCTGCCAAGCCCCTGTGCCTTGGAGCCAGGTGACTATGAGCTGAAAGCTCTACAAAATAAATCTTTCCTTGTTGAGAGTTGTGGGAGACAGGTATTGTGTCTTAGCAATACAAGCAACTAAGACAGTACCAAAAAACTAAGTTGTCCATGTATGCATGGATTTTTATTCTGTTCCACTGGCCTTTGTGTATGTTTTTATACCAGCACTATACTGTATTGATTACTAAAGCTTACAATGTAGTTGAAATCAGCGAGTATGAGGCCTCTTTGCAGAGTAAATATGGAACCAACAGAATAGACTACTTACCAAGTGTGATTTAATTACTACTGTCTCTGATTTCCAACCTGCCAGCAGGCAAGCCTGACATTGAAGCTCTTGAATGGCATCACCGCTGCAGGTATCCAATGGGCCACTTGGTGATGAGTTGACTATAATAGCCCATTTATATATGAGATGTGACAACAGTTTTTTCAGAGCAATAAACATGTATTTGTGCTATTGATTTGCTTTTCTAAAACAGTATCCCAACACTGTTATCTGAAATCTTAGAGTATTTGATCAATTGGCAGGTTATACCACATAAAGTTACATTAGACTAGAGGATTCATTTTACAGCAAAGAAGACACAGAAATTGGTGTATGATGACATGATATACTGATTTCATAAAATACACCACCACCCCAAAAACTGATACTTTGATTGAGTAACAGACTTGCCTGCTGGAAAACAGCTGCAGTACCAACTTGAAACCAAGAATCTATGTGGGTAGGGCCCTTTTCTTCAGAATATAGTGTATTCATCAAATCAAAAATGTTGGCATGGTGTATTTTCTCAGTAAGAAGAAAGAAAGAAATAGAAGCAGGAATAGCCATCACTATCACACAGTGACATAACTATAGTTGCTAGAGTTAAGAAGTTCTGGCCCTGAAGGGAGCTGTGAGAGCCTAAAATTGCTCCATCTCATGACTATTGATACATTGGGTAGGATAAATCTTAGTTATGGAGGTTGTCCTGTGGATTATAGTATATTTAACAGCATCCTGGCATTCTACTCATTGGATGCCAGGAGTACGTACCTTCTAATTGGAATAAAAATGTCTCCAGATATCGACAGATGTCTCCCCAGAGGGAAAAATTGTTGCATGGTGAGGACCATCGTTCTTACCACTGAAGAAAAAAGGTTTTTATGAGTTATAATTTGTGACTGACTGCTGGGCATTTTGAACTCCTGTCCAGGGACAAGGTGATAAGAAAAGTAACCAACTTAACTTGGTAAATTGAACTCGGTGTTTGTCAAAAGGTAAAGCTGTTTTTGTAAAACAAAAACAGGGAAGAACTGTCAGGGTTCTGGGAAATCTCTAAGCAGAAGCAGCTGCTAAATTGGCTGGCTACTCTGTCAGAGATTTGGACAGTTAGGTAACAACAAGCTCAAAAAAATGTGCATAGTATATTACTTACATAGACAGCATAAGCAAGATCGTCATAGTGTGAGCTCCCTACGTCCTTAATCTCACAGGATACCTATGTCAGATGGCAGATGATATGACTGATAGATCACTCTGTTATTGAGAAGCCAATTCAAGACTGCAACTAAGTAGTCTCATAGCCTGCAGCTGTATAATAAAAAGGTCAAGATGGATAGTCTCATGCTTCACTGAAACCAGAGAGGCTGATTAGATCCTGATTTTAGCCTCCTTCAATACCAAAGGGAAGTAGATGAGAAATATTCTTGTGACAGCTCCTTACAAAACTAATTTTTGGCACATTGTTGAAAGAGTATTTTGCCAAGACTTAGATCCTCTAATTAAGCATTGCCTACATGGCCTATACAAATTTATGAAAAGTTGTTGGTGTTCCATGGCTGAACTGTTTCCCTACCGAAGTGTGTATAAAACTCATTTGAATATATTATTTTTTTATTTTTTGAGGCAGAGTCTTACCATGTAGCCCACACTAGTCTTTGTTTGGTCTCAAACTCACAGTAATCCTCCTGCCTCAGCCTCCTGAGTGGTGGGATTATAGGCATGCATCACCATGCATGGCTCCATCTGAATATTTCTGGGTACTACCTCTCCAAGTTCTGACTACAAATAACTAAGTAACCCAATCATGGACATGATGATGGAGAGCCAGACCCCTAAAGGAGGAATGCCTGGGTCACCCCACTAGATAGGCCACTGAGGCAACAGAGATGCTAATTGAGGGTGAGGAAAATTTATAATGCATAGTAAAGGAGAAAGATGCTATCCGTTGTGAACCAAAGACTAACTTCTCTAGCTTTGTGGTTTGTTTTGTTTGTTTGTCCATTTGTCTGTCTAAACACTAGGAACAGATCCCAGGGTGTCACTCATACTAGGCAAGCACTCTATCTCTGATCCCCATCCACTGTGCTTACTACTGGTTTTAATTTATAACATTAATTTCACACTTCTAAATTTCTCCCCAGAAGAAAATCCCTTTCTGGAGTCATGTAAACATGCTCCCCATTTGTATATAGAGAGAAATGTATCCAAGTGGTATAAGTGGTGTATTGTGATAGCCATAAACTATCCAGATCCCACTTCAAAGAACATGTTGCTTGTCTCTGTAGAGGACACTCAACAGACAGGATATTGCTGTCAACTTCAGGGTGTGTCTCAGTTGCTGAGTCTTTACCTAAGTTATGCCCTTCCTAGCCACATTTAGTAACTGAGTGAGTTTGATATATGTGACTGTTAATTATGGCAGGTCAACTTGAACCCAGCCATGCTCAGCAACAGCAAGGAGCCAAGCTCCTCCAACAATGAGAACAGCCAAATTCATATCAGGAAAGCCAATGTGACAAGCTTCTCCAAGAGAATCAACAGCACACTATCTTCCCCTGCAGTTCTCCTTTTATGCTGCTGGCAGCAATCCTCAGGTGAGTCTTCTGCACCCAGCACCATGCTGACTCAGTGCAGCTGGGTATTATAAATTGACCTTTAGTTAATCCACCACAGAGGGTGACCCATATCTTCATTCTTAAGATTCTGGGCCATTGTTATCCTACCTCGACTGAGTTGTTGTACTTTCCCATTGACCTTAATAACAGCATTGTAATACTGGGAGATTTCCTAAATTTCAGTTAGAAAGGAAGACTCTATTAGTAGCTGGACTAGAGCCCATGCATGACTCATTCTGGCAAAAACAAGGTGTCTACATTTTGCCCATGGCCCAAGACTTTGTGGGAGACTGGAATTGATGGTAGTACACTCATTAATCTAGCAGAGGAAATTTCACAGCAGCACAACATTCAAGCTGTGGCATCAGTACTATAGTTGAATTTAACCACAAATACAGTAAAAACCAGAAGAGAAAAAGGAGAGATAAATAACTTGAAAAACTTGTAGCTCAGCCAGAAAGGAAGCACCGACAAAGTTGGGGCCATGAAGAATACAGTTGCTAAGAATATTAGCATTTTAAAAAGCAAAGTAGTAAGACAGCCAGCACACCTCTCTGGTAAGTGTCTGTGTCCTCCCAAGCCGCAGCCACCCCAGGGTGAGAACCGTGTCAGCATTTCCTGGGATCCACACCATGTTGGAACTTGGGGCACTGAGAAAACAGGCAGCCAGCACCACAGCTCTGGTAAGTGGCTGTGGCCTCCTGCCGCCCCAGGGCAAAAACCATATTAGTGTTTCCTGAGATCCGCACCATGTTGGAACTTGGGGCACTGGGAAAACAGGCTGCCAGCACTCCACTCTGGTGGGGGGCTATGAGCCTACTGGCTTTCGGGGTAACAATCAAACATCCATCTCATCCCCCCAGCAAGTGGGAGCCAGAGATCTGAGCATGTCTTGCGAGTTTGACTATAGGCAATATAGCAAATAAGGGAGATTTTCTTCTGCCATCTCTTTGAAGGCAAATATTTTTATCTCTTTTTTTCTCTGTTCTGATCAATGGTATTGCTCTATTCAATATTCTGTTTTTATAATTTTGGTATTTCCTTTGATATTGCTCTACCTGATTGAAGGAACAACTATTGTGAAGAAAACCAGATATACTATTGTACGTATTGCTGGTATCCCGGTAACCTGCTGTGAGGTTCTGTACCAATTTCACTGCACTGCCTCTATTGGCTTTGTCCTGTCTTGTTCTGCTGTATTCTACTATCTTCAAAATAAATAAATAAATAAATAAATAAAATTTAAAAATAATAAATAAGAAAAAATAAAAATGTAAATAACAACAACAAAACAGATCAGTAAGGTACTGAGCAACCTGAAACATGATATAACAGATAATGGACTTAAGAGGTGGAACAGAAAGTGCTCTAAAGGATGTAACTGCATTTATGTTTAAGTGTGTAGGATTGATAAGCATGTTGCTAAGTTGTTGTTGGATCATTGAAATTCTTTGCAGCCTCACTGTTTGAATGTCCACTCTATATGCTTTAATTTTGTAACTTGAAAAGCTATGTCTAAGAACACAATAGGTAATTTATCAACTAGTGATTTCTTACTGTTAATTCTTTTGAAATTCTCTATTATGTCTACCCTTTTTCCTGTTTTGCATTTTCCCCCTCTTTTTAAATAAAATTTTTAAAAAAGCAAAGTAGTTTGCAAAAGAACAATAGAAAAGATAGAAAAACCTCACTCATCACAGTGTCCAATGTGCAAAAGGGTAAAACTTTCATTTGAGAAGAAGCTTGTTATGGTTTGGATGTAAAATGACCCCCAAGCTGGGCATGGTAGTGCATGCCTGTAATCCCAGCACTCAGGAGGCTAAGGCAGGAGGATGGCTGTGAGTTCGAGAGCAGCCTAGGCTACATAGTGAGTTTAAGGCCAGACTGAACTACACAGTGAGATCATGTCTCAAAAACTAAACTAAACTAAACTAAACTAAGCTAAGCTAAACTAAACTAAACTAAACTAAAATATCCTCCAGTGTCTCAAGTATTTGGAAGGTAGTTAGATCATGAGGTCACTATATTCATTAGTGGATTCATTCACTGATGAATTCAGTAGCTGAATGGGATGTTAGGAGGTAGGGCCTGGTGGAAACAGTGGCTCACTGGGAGTGTCACATAGAAGAAGGATGTCTCTGGCCCCTCATGTCATTCTCTCTCTCTCTCTCTCTCTCTCTTTCTCTGCCACTATGAAGTGAGAAGTTTTCCTCTCCCACGCAGTTTCTACTTTAAATATAACCAACCATGGACTGAATCGTCAGAAAAATGTGAGCCAAAATAAATCTCTCCTCTTCTATGTTGCAGGAGTTGGTGTTGGGTATTGTGTCTCAGCAACAAGAATGCTATCTAACCAGGTATAGTGGCACACACCTGTAATCCCAGAATCCAGGAAACTGAGGCAGGAGGATCACTGAGTTCAATGCCAGGCTGGACTATATAGTGAGTTCAAGGCCAGCCTGAACTACATAGCGAGACTCTGTCTCAAAAAAAAAAAATACTGACAGATTTTGGTACAAGAAATGGGGTCATTGGTCATTGCTGTAACTCAACATGGCCATATGGTTTAGAGGCCTCTGAACTGGTTTTCAGGAGGAATGTGGATAAGATTTGAGATCTAGCTGCCACATCTTAGAATGTTGTGAGCAGTGTGTGATGTGCAATACTGATCAGAACTTAGAAGACCAGGATGCTGATAGGAATGTGACAGTAAAGACAAGACTTAAGAGGTTTCCCTTGGAATCAAGAACCCTGTTGACAGTTCACTTATGGCCATGTATGTTATGCTTTGGCAGAAAATGTTTCTATATTTTTCAGATATTCTGAGACTTGGCAAGAGACTAAGATTAAGGATGAAAGACTAGACTAATTAATAGTGTAGAGGACATTTCAAGGCAGCCCAGCATTAATGGCATGTGTTATGGTTTATGTCTCACTGTCTCCTCAAAGCCTCATGCAGTCTGGGGGGCAGGCTTTTTGAAGAAGGCTGAAATTATAGGTCATGATTGGTTCATAGTCTAGTGCTAGAATTGGTGATGTGAGTGCTACACCTGCCCTAGGTTGAGTAGTCTGCACACAATATAAGGGAGGGAAAGAAGCTCTGTTCTCCAAGTTTTCTCTTCTTGATTTTGCAGTCTTTCACAACCATGAACTTTTGCCCCTCTGCCACACCACCCTACCTTAGAGCCAGCTGATTATGGACTGAAACTTCCACAAACTGTGAGCTAAATAAACCTTTCCTTCTTTAATGTTGGGTGTCAAGTATTTTATCTCAGCAACAAGAGAAATATAACTAAGACAAAATGGGTACTTCTGGCTGCTGTTTTCAGGTATGCTTTTAGTCAGATCTATAGGAAGAATCATGAGAAAACAGAGGCTCTGAATGATTAACAAAGTTTCACTAGAAAGGAAGTACCTGCAAAGCTGGGGCAAAGGACAGCAGAATTGTTGAAAAGATTAGCATTAAAAAGAAGCCAAGTGCTTTGTATAAGGACAAGAAAAAAAAGATTCCTCTTTTCTTGAGCACCACAGGCTCAAGAATACAAAACTCTAAATCTTTCATTGAGAAGACAGTTTCTGGGACACATGCTTATTCTGGTTTTGTTAGGGAAGTATATCCCTGATTTCAGCTATCTAAGCACTCAAAGGCTGCTACATTCATGGTCCAAGGTGACCCAGCTTCTGCTCAAGCTGGTGGTCAACCTTGGTATTTTCCATTTGGTGTTGGCCTTTCAGGTATGCAAAATGCAAGAGTTATGAATTCAAGATGGCTTCCACCAAGATTACGGAAAAAGGTCTAGGAGTCAGGCAACAATTACAGGGTCACAGTCTCTGCCAGGAGCCCAAAAGAAGGAAGTGCATGAAACAGAGTGGAGTCAAAGATGCAGTGGAGACTCAAGGAAGCCGAAGTTTCCAGGACGATGATATATCTGCTGAGAAAAGTTACAGAGAGTGAGTGGAGCCAGTCCAAGAGAGAGACCATGTAAGATACAACCAGGAAGCTTGTAGTGGTCTTTGGAGCTCACATCTTATATAACCAGGTCTGGTAGCTGGGCATAGAACTATAGGATTTAATTGTCCTCTGTATTTTGGTCTTTCTTTGGTCTAATTTCTATCTATTTTGCCCTTTTGGAATTGTAGTGTTTACTCTGCCATTTTATGTTGGAGCTATTTAACTTTCTTTTTTATTTTTACAGGGCCTCATACCTGAGTTTGCCTTAAGACTGAGAGGAGACTTTGGACTTGGATGTTTCAGCAGTGCTGTAGCTGTTAAGATTTGACAACTATTAGAGATAGATTAAATGCATTTTGTATAATTAGATGGACATGAGTCTTTTGGAGACCAGGGGAAGAAGCTTGTTCCCAGTTTCTCTCTCCTCTCCCACTGCCTGTCTCTCCCTCTCTTACTTTCCCCCTCTCTCTGTCTTCCTCTTTTTCTTCTTCCTCTCTCTCTCTCCCCGCTTCCACCTAGTTGTCACCTATAGTTTGCCAGCTCTAACCACCATGCTGTTTCCACCTTGGAAGCAGGCCTCATTCCCTACATCCAGGAAAGACCAATGGTCTGATTGACTTCCTCATTAACCAACTTGAGCAAGAAGACCAACTGGCTTGGATGATTGCCACAATCTGAGGTGTATGTCTAGCCCGTGTCCTCTCTGTAACTGTCTCCCATGGCTGTTTCTCATCCAGTCACTGTGAGAAGGTAACACTGAAAACCCTTGTTGTAGTCAGGGGTTGTGAGGAGAACAATTAAAATCAGGGCATGGAATTTATAATATTATTTTATGATGGTCACCCAGAGTTAACAGAAGAATGTGCAGGAAACCTATTCACAACACTAAAGACATGGAATATTTATCCAAGGGCCTGAATCCCACAGCAATGTCCCACACGAGTTCAGATGAAGACCCAGACCTCATGACAAAGCCTCCCACGAGTCCAACTGGAAGTCTAGAGCCCACAAGAAGGACTCATGCCAGACTCTTACAGATCCATGCTGGGAAGGCCCAAAGGTCAGCGGTGGAAGCTAGAAAGTCTATGCCAGCGGGGTGAAGGAGCTGTACTGGTAGGTTGAGGGTTCTATGCAGGAGCCAAGAAGTCACGCTCAAAACAAAGACAAGGGCTGTCCTGGAAAGCACCACAGCCATCCTCAGCCACACAGAGGTCCCAAACTCCTCCAACAATAAGCACAGTCGAGTACATGCCAGGAAGCCAGCGTGACGAGTTCATCCTGGAGATTAAGCAGCACACATCTTTCCCTCCGGAACCAGAAAGCAATGCTCAATGTAAGGACCAGAGCCTCTCTCAGAGAACCAACAGCTCAAACAGCAACACATAGGAGATCTTACAATGCCTCAGCACCTCTCTTCTCCTTCTCCACATCTCTATTTATGCTGGCAACGTTCCTCAGGTGGAACATCTGTGCTCAGCACCCTGCTGATTTAATTCCGCTGGCATTAAATTGACCACCAGTTTTTAATCTATAACAACCGTAAAGTGCAGTTGTTCTGTAGTCATTCTGTCACTGTCTTAAACAATTACCTCCTTCCCAAAACACATGATCAAACACTCTCTGGAAATATGGCAGGAACTACAGTGAGTTTCTTCTCCAACTCTATTCTGCTATGAAGGAGTTACTTTCAGGGTAAAACCTCACACCATTTATTCAGTTTATAATAGCCATGAGATTTCCTTGCAGCTAGTGCAGTTGACCCAGTTCATTATTACTCTCTGGAGTTGCTGATTCTTCAGGACTTACCTTCTCTCCCAGGATGATGACCTTGTCTATAATTAGGTCAATCAGCACTTCTGTTGCCCAGTGCCAAGGGAACACAACAGCAACAACAAAAACCACATTATCTTCTAATGCTTGTGTGTATGTGTGTGTGTTTGGGGGGGTTTGTGCTAGGCTGAAGGTGCTATACAGTGGAAAGAATTTCTTGCTACTATTGAGATCTTAGTGTCTGTTCTTCAGTGATGCACTTTGAACAAGGTGAATTATAGAGCTTTGCCTCTGTTCCAAATTCTAGCCACTCCATTAAATTAGGGAGGATGCAAAGTAATTGGCCCAGCATCCCATTCTCTGGGAATGGATCACAGTATTGTTAATAACCAAAGGCAATCTGCATATTGGTATAAAAATAAAATCTATTATAATAACAATGCCACACTGACAATAGCAATAAAATCAGCAACAGTAATAGCATCAAACATAAACTGGACATTGACCAAAGAACAATTAATGTACCACCTTTATCCACAGAAAAGAGATCTAAAATTACAGTATAAACACGAAGAAAAACTAATTTTTTGTTTTTGAGACAGGGTCTCACTATGTAGTTCAGACTCACTATGTAGTTGAACTCACTATGTAGCCCAGGCTGGCCTCAAACTCACAGTGATCCTCCTGCCTCAGCCTCCTGAGTACTGGGATTATAGCTATGCACTACCATGCCCAGCTGAAAAACCAAATATTGACTACTAAATTCAACAGTTATACATCCACTAACAATGGAAAAGAATTCAACAGTAAATACATAGAGTTAACTGTATAAAAATTAATAAAATTTAATTTCTATATACCAGTAATAAAGATAAAAGTATTGAAGAACAGGAGAATCATAGAAGAAATTTTTGAAAAATTTAACACTGGAAGATGAAGAGGACAGAAATGTGTGCTAAAGATCCCACTAAGGAGTAAAAGGAATTTAACAGAATTAGACAAAGGTAACAGAAAACAAGAAAAAAATGAAGAAAAAAGAATAAAAAAGAAAAAACTCCAAATTCTCAAAAACCAATTAAGAAAACAGGAAAAAAGAAGAGAAGAGAAAAGGAAAAAAATTGGTCAGGAATGGTGGCACACACCTGTAACCCGTTTAACACTCAGGAAGTTGAGCAGAATTGCCACAAGTTCAAGGCAGCCTGGGCTACATAGTGAGTTCAAGGTGAAGCTTGGAATAGGAAGCAAAAAAGTGTCGAGAGAGAGAGAGAGAGAGAGAAGGAAGGAAGGAGGAAGGAGGAAGGAAGGAAGGAAGGAAGGAAGGAAGGAAGGAAGGAAGGAAGGAAAGAAAGAAAGAAAGAAAGAAAGAAAGAAAGAAAGAAAGAAAGAAAGAAAGAAAGGAAAAGAATCCAACATGATTTTTTTTCCAGAAAGAAAAAATCCAACATGAGTTGTTTTTTTTTCCAATAACTGCAGTTTTGGAATCTACCAAGCCATGGTTTTCTCCACCTAGATTTGCAGCCTATGGATTTGTGGGATAACCCTCTCACCCCATTCAAGAGGCTCTCTGTCCATTTATTCCAAGCAGTCACAACTGTCCAAACCAAGGAATGTCTTTGCTCATATTGGTAAACAGGGAAAAAAATCAGAACCCTGATCCATGCTGGATGTAGGTAGCAGGGTGAGGGTTCAAGCAGACCATTGTATTTAATGCTTGACTTTCAGACCCAGCTGCCTCACAGCCACACACACCAGGCCTGGCTTCTCACTACAGAAGGTATAGTCCCATGTGTTACCAGCCAGAGATTAATCTTCTCAAGAGGGTCTATGCTTAACCCACACCCTCTCCACAACTGTTACATGCCTGTCCCTCACCCAGTCACTGTGGAAGGGTAACACTGGGAACTCTGAAAGGAAGTGGTTGGGTAGTTGTTCTATGGCTCACACTAAACAATCAGTTCCTTCCCAAATTGGCTCCTGAGTGAATACTCTCTGGAAGTGTGGTGGACACTGCCTGATGTGTGGAAGAAAAAAAAATTTCAAAGAAAGACCCCATACTGTTTTTACAGTTTCCAATAGCCATGGGCTTTCCTTGAGACTAGTGCTGCTGGCCCAGTCCATTATTCCTCTGCGAAGCTCCTGAACTTGGGGATTTTACTTGTTTCTGCACAGACAGGTTCACCTCTTCTGAGGCCAGGATGAGCTTCCAGATCACTTTGTTTTGTTCTCTGCAGTGTGCTCCAATTCTCCAGATTTCTTGTAGTCTCTAATCCTCTTTTCAGTTCTCTCCTGTCTCAGTTATTTTTCTCATTACTGAGACAAAATACCTGACACCCAAAGTTAAAGGTGGAAAGGTTTATTCAGTCACAGTTTGTAGAGGTTTCAGACCATAATCACCTTGTTCCAAAGCACACTGGCATGGCAGAGAGAAATTGCAGAAAATAAAACAGTTCAAGGTAGGCAGAAGGTAGCAAAACAAGCAAAGGGGCGACCACAGCCCTTTCTATCCCCTGTATCTTATCTAGACTACTTATGGTAGGTAGTACACAAACCCTCAATTCTAGTGCCTTTGGTCCTAGCTTTCCACTATGAATCAAACCCAGCATCACATCTCTAAAAAAACCCTATCTATGATTTTTGAAGCTTTGGGTGGACATCTAGATCCAGTCACCTCTAAAAAAAGCCACAAGTAATAACACCTCCTGATTCCTGAAAATCATTTTTTTTGAAATAGGGCTTCACTATGCAGTTCAGGCTGGCCTTGAATTCACTTTGTAGCCCAAGCTGGCCTCAAACTCACAGCCATCCTCCTGCCTTAGCCTCTTGAGTGCTTGGATTACACGTGTGTGCCACCATGCCCAGTTCTAGGAAATCTTTTTTAAACTCTTTGCCAAGTTGTTATTTTCCAGGTGTCTGGACAGTGGGTTCTGGAAATGTATATTTTGCTGTTGATCACTACTCTGCCATTTTGGTTCCTCATTTCTGCTGTTTTGAAATTAGGAATTGAGATTCTTCCAACTTTGTTCTTTTTAAAATTTGCTGGGTCTATTCAGAATAATTCCACTGAAATTTAGAAGAAATTTTCCTATTTTTTTCCAAAAATTTTCATTGGAATTTTGGTAGGGATTGTCTTATGTTCTTATGTTGCTTTGGATAACTAACAATCTTCCACACATGAACACAAGGTGTCTTTCTGATTATTATTTTCTTTAATGTCTTTCAGCCACATTCTGTAATTTTTAGTCTACAAGCCTCTCATCTCTTTGGGTAGGGTTTATTTCTAATAATTTTATTTCATGCTGTTCTAAATGGAATTGTTTTCATAATTTCCTTTTGGATAGTTCATTATCAATGCATAGAAATGCAATTATTTCTGCATACTTTTGTTTTTGTTGCTTTTTGTTTTTGCAGTGCTAAGGAGTGAAATGAGGGCCTTGTGCATGTGAGGCAATGCTTTACCACTGAGCTATGTCCTCAGCTATATCCTGCAACTTCGCTGACTATTAGTTCTGATAGGATTTTTGTGGAAGTTGTAATGTTTTCCACATGCCAGGCAATCGCATCTTGGAAAAGAGATAATTTTACTGCTTTACAATTTGAGTGCTTTTTATTTCTTTTTTCATCTAGTTGGTCTGGCTAAGACTACCAACACTAACTTGAGTAGAAGTGGTGAGAGCTTCTTACAGGTTCATGCATCACCTTCTCCTGAGCTCCTGGCAGGGGCTGCAACCATGTCACACCACACTTTTGCCACCAGCTTAAGCAGTAGGTATGTCCTCTTGAACTATGGCTGCAGCAGTTTCTGAATTCCCAGGTGCCTGAACTCAAGATTGTACTTCCATAGGCAGCCACAAATGAACAGTTGTCCCAGACAGTCTGTTCTCAAATGCATGCTTGGGCCTGCAATGGAGAGGATCTTGATGACTTCTGAGATACATACAATGTATCTTTCTTCCTCTCCCCGTACAAAATACTTGGCCTTTTTGTTTTTATTTATTTGAGTTTTGTTGTATAAGGAATCAAACTCAGGACCTCACGCTTGCAGGTGCTGTGCAGGTGCTGTGCAGGTGCTGTGCAACCGAGCTATATCCCCAGCAGAACCTGGATTTTTAAAAATGTTGATCTTTTCAGAAATTATGGCCTCTTTTATCTCAATTTTACAGGTACTTCCTTTATGGCGAAACTGCAAAACTTTTTAAATCATTCAGCTCTGCCATTTTCTCCT
This sequence comes from Hydrochoerus hydrochaeris, assembly GCA_004027455.1. Classification (NCBI taxonomy): domain Eukaryota; kingdom Metazoa; phylum Chordata; class Mammalia; order Rodentia; family Hydrochaeridae; genus Hydrochoerus; species Hydrochoerus hydrochaeris. The sequence continues at coordinate 188,737 of PVLA01002707.1, forward strand.
GATTGTTACTGTAGATCAGGCTGTATTACATATCGCATATTACAGCCTGAACACTGGAGTGCTTTGATAGGTCCTCTGCCAGATTACACTTCCCTTAATCTTAGTCTCCTGCAAAATCTCAGGATATGGGCAAAATGTAGCCAAATTTTCTGCCGAAGTATAACATGCACGCCCTCTAGTCCAAATACCAGTGGAATTCTCATTCCCAAAGGAAACCTCTGGAGTCTGGCCTTTACTTTCCACATTCCTATTAGTATTCTGTCTGGTCTTAAGAGCTCTAATGAGAATCCCTCATCCATCTCTGCTTACAGGATTTTAAAGCTTCTCTCATTGGTATTTCCAAAACCAGTTCCAAACACTTCTGAACAATATGTTCAAGTACTCTCACAACAACAACCTCACTCCTGGTACCGGTTTCCTCTGTCAGTGTGAAAGATCAGTGAGTTGCCTTGAAGCTCATGTGTGGGGCAGTGGTGGCTATACACTCCAGGCCTTAACTTTAGGCTGCCTCCATCCCAAGTCTCTTTTCAGTCAAAAATGTAAGAAGAACAAAATGGATTGCAAAGACACAGGGCCACTATGTTTATACATAGATGGCGGTTCTCTTGGGAGGACTAATTAGGTTAAACACAAAAATGGTCTAGGAAAAACACTCCTGAGAGTGCACCTGAGCCCCTTCTTTTCTCTTAAGTCTGTTATCTCCAGGCTCTTTGCACCCTCAAGACAACTACTGCAAGGCAAAAAAGGAGCCAAAGTAAAGACCAGAGGGTGGGAGTTTAGATCTGCTTTCTAGGCTGAAAATAAAGTTCCCCTGAGTTCACTTACCTCACAAAGATCACCTTTTGTCAGGGGTTTTCTGATCCTAACCAGTAATAAAAAGCATACACTTGCCTGATGTGTCTGCTGTGCAGTGTGTATCTCAAGGCAGGTTTGTTCAATGGCAGCTAAAATCTTTATCTTCTCTCCATCCCATTAAGGTGAAGGAAAGTTCAATCTCATTCACCATTGGAGGGCCCCTTTTCGCACACATTACCTAAGAACTGGGGGCCCTTTTATGAGCCCTTAAACCCACCATGATTTTTTCCTCCTACCCTCACTATCCAAGCTGACATGGTTCTTTGAAAGATGATTGTGAAAGTGGGAATGTCTGCTGATCCAGGGATGGTGGCACACATGGAGTGAGGAGCAAGGGTGGGAAAGTCTTCTGTCTAGGCTGCAGTCCTGTGCATGTTGGGAGAGGTGGCAGAATCTCCCTCTATGTTTCCTTAAGGACTTGTTTCTTTGAGATACCCTGGTGTCACCTAAAAAGAAATTTCCCTCTTAACTTCCAAGGCATTATTCACTCTCTCCTACGCATAATCCTAGTAAGGTGCTTAGGATTTTGGAAAGCCAGGCTATAGATTGCTCATAAGACAAATATCCAATGAGGCTAAGGAGAGTGGGGGCAGGCTACTTGCTTAGCGTAGCAACAGGAATAGGACAGAGAACAAAAGCTGTGCGTCAACAGCCTTCTCATTTCCCTTAGAGTTGTGATTATTGATTATTGGAAGGGCCTTACTTACTTGGGAGTGGAGTGCTAGAGAAGAAAAAGTCTGTTACAGCTTGTGTTTAGGTGTCTCTCCAAAGCCTCACACAGTCATAGGTGGGGTTTTTCCAAAGGTAGGCAGGTCTAGAGTGCGTGGTTGATTCATGGTGCAATGCTAGGATTAAGGACACTGTGATTAAGGTTTTGTGATTGCTAAATTAGTTCACTGATTGATTTGCACCCACCATAAACCAGGTAGTCTAAATAAAATATAAAAAGGGCAGAAAGAAGTTGCTATGGTCACTTGTTGATTCACTTGCTTGTTTTGTTACTTTCCTCCTGCCATGAACTGTTTTCTGCAATGCCTATCTGCCATGTCACCCTGCCTTGGAGCCAGCTGATTCCTCTACAAACTGTGAGCTAAATAAACCTCTCCTCCTTTAACTTTGGGTGCTAGTTGTTTTGCCTCAGCAATCAGAAAAACAATTAAGATAGTATCCATTTAAAATATCAAACCCAGGTTTACTTCTCTCAGGTAACCAGCACAGGCAGAGAAACAGCTGGACCCGCCCCTGCATGCCCGCCACCATGGGAAGGTTTGCTTCTTGCAGGTAGCCAGCATGGGGAGAGAGAATCAGCCAGACCCACCTCTGCATGTCCACCACCAATTGGAAGCTTGCTTCCCTCAAGTAACCAGCGCAGACAAAAAGAAACAGCCAGACCAGCCACTGTGTGTATGCCACCATCAAGAAGCTTGTTTTCCTCAGGTACCAGTATGGCCTGGGAGAAACAGCCAGATACACCCTGTGTGCCCTCAGGCCACCATTGAAGATGCTTGCTTCACACAGGCAGCCAGCACAGGACAGGAGAATCAAACAACATGCCCCTGTGTGCCTGCCACCCCTGGGGGAGTCCCAGTGTAGTCATGCAGGCTGAGAAGAAGCAGCCCTGCCACTACACACCCATGGCCATGGGGAAAGCTTCAGTGTAGCCACATGGGTGTGGAGAAGCACACCCAACACCCTACTGCTTCCCTGGGAACCAAGGTTAGGAGAAACCCAGGTGTCTGGCCTATTCTACACTGTGAAGGGGCAGCCAACATAGGAGTGCTTGGGACCCCACAACCAGCTTGTTGGATGGAACCCAGGAATATGTCAAGACAAAGGAGAAAAAGGCAATCTCAGACCTCTAGCCCACATAGAACAAGTCTGGGAGATATAGACATGAAAGAAAATGAAGTACACACATGTAATCTCTGAAAGGATAGCCACAAAAGTAAAGAAACAACTTCATGAGACTATAAAAGTAATCAGATCAGAAATAATAACTCAGGTAAAAGAAGAAACCACAAACATAATGTAAGAATTGCTGAGCATAACTAAAGAAGACATAGATGAAAAAGAGGAGCATAGGAGAATTAGGGAAACCTTGAATGAACAATATAGGAAGGAATTATAATGCATGAAACAGATTCAAAGAGATATCCAGTACATTAAAAACTCCATCAGAAGCTGGCAAAACACTTGAAAGTGATAGAAGATAGACATTCAGACCTTGAAGACTGATTGCAGCTAGTGCTTGTGAAAGAAAAGATCTCTTAAAAATAACAAGGAACCAGGAACTAATAATTTAATAGCTACAAGATGATGCAAAGGAAAATAATTTAAGAATGATAGGAGTCAGTGAAAAAGCAGAGGGTCAACACAAATGACATAAAAAGACTATTTACAGAAGTAACAGAAAACTTCCCAAGCATGGGAAAAGAACCTGACATTCAGATAAGTGAGGCATATAGAACTCCAACTAGCCATAAAAAAATAAATCTACACCCAGAAATATAATAATCAAGATCCCACAAACTCAGCACAAGAACTGAATATTAAAAGCTATTAGAGAAAAGAGACAGATCACCTATAAAGGAAAACCAATCAGAATCACAGCAGATTTGTCAACACAAACCAGCAAGTCAAAAAGAGTTTAGAGTGAAGTGTTTCAAATTCTGAAAGAAAAAATCTTCCAACACTGATGTACCCTGCAAAACTATCTTTTGAAATTGATAGAAAAAATATGCTTCCATGATAAAGTTCCATGAAGGAATTCATGACCACCAAACCAACCCTACAAAGAGCACTGACAAATATTCTAGAGAGACATAAAAGATGACCATAGTTCCAGGAACAGCAGCAGAGGGGGATCACCAAACAGGACAGGCAACTGAATGGAAAGGGAAATTGGGGTCCAACAGCAGGAAGATTGCATGGCAGAGATAAGCCAATGATTGCTGCTTATAATCATTAATGTAGATGGCCTCCATTTACCAATAAAAAGAAACAGGGAGAGTGGATCAAGAAACAAGAGCCATCAATATACTGTATACAAGAAACACATTTAACTTGAAAGGAAATTCTTAGACTGAAAGTCAGAAACAAAACAATTGTTCCATGTGACAGGGAACCAAAAAAAGCAAGGATAACTTGCCCATCAACTACAGGATAAGTAAGATATGGTATTTTCATACAATGGAAAGCTATTCAGCTGTAAAAAAGGATAATATTGAGGATCTTGTAGGTAGATGGATGCAATTTGAGAGGCTCATGGGGGAAATGTTTCAAACTCATATGGGTGAACATATTATCTCCTAGCGTAAAAAACTGAAGGAGTAGCTGGACATGGGGGCACACACCTACAATCCCAGCACTCAGGAGGCTGAGGCAGGAGGATCATTGCACATTCGAGACCAGCTTGGGCTACAAAGTGAGCTCAAGGCCAGCCTAAACTGCATAGTGAGACCCTCTCTCATAAAGACAAAAAAAACCCCGAAAGTTAGTGGGATCCAAAATGCACAATAGGTATTATGAAAGTGATAGAGGAAGAAACATCTAAAAAGGGAAAGTGGTAACCATTGTTAATTACTTATTATCTTGTTTTGAACTCCTGTATTATTTTCATAGTTTTGTTTTATTCTGTCTTGTTCTGTTTGATTCTACTGTGTCTGACACTATGGGCAGCTATTTTGAAGATAATGGGATGTATTATTGTAGCCATTGTTGATTTCCTATTATCTGGTTTTGTAGTTCTATAACACTTTCCTTTGCTTTTATTGGTTTTATTCTATTTTGTTTTATTATGTCTGATAGTATGGACAGCTATTTTGAAGAAAACAAGAGACATTATGATAGCCAGTGTTTTGTTTTGTTTTGGTCTTTTTGAGACAGGGTCTCGCTATGCATTTTAGGCTGGCCATGCTCTCACTTTGTAGCCCAGGTTGGACTCAAACTTGCAATGATCCTCTAGCCTCAGCCTCCCCAAATGCTGGAATTACCAGTGTGTACCACCACGCTTGGCTATGGTAGCCATTGTTGATTTCTTATTATCTTGTTTTGAAGTCCTCTATCAGTTTCATTGTTCTGTTATGATTAGCTTTATTCTGTTTTGTTTTATTCTCTTTAAAATGAAAAAAAATCAAACCCAAAGCAATGCTGTCTGGATTAGGAATGGTTTTGTGAAATTCTTGTATGTACAGATAGCTCCTTGGAATTCGGGGGAGATGAGACACAAAGTTGCATTTAAATGTGATTCTCAATGTATGGTTTCTGGACCAGGAACATCAGGATTATCCTGGAACTTGTTATAAATGCAAATTCTCAGATACCACCTCAGATATCCTGACTTGAGACATTCTACAAATGGGGCCTAGACGGTATTTCTGATACATGCTTAAGTTTGATAACCTTTGTTTTAATCCATAGAGTAATGTGAATACATACTCTAAATCTCACTGTGGTTGGTCCATTTGGGCTTCACAACATATTCGGATGTTTAGTAAAATGTTTGTAGATCTGTACATAGCTTATATATATATATATATATATATATATATATATATTAATATGATTACCTAGTATCTCAGACATGTTTGTCTTAGTCACTTTGTTATCACTGGGACACAATAGTTGACACCCACAACTTAAAGAAGTGGTTTATTTCAAGTCATGTTTTTAATCCATATTTGGCTGGCTCCAAGGCAGGAAGCCATGGTAGAAGGGCCTGGGCAGAGGAAAGCTGTTCACCTCATGATGGCCAGGAAACAGAATAAGAGAATGGAGGAGCCTACAAGTGATAGGACATATCCAGTAACCCACCACTTAAAATCAGTCTCCCACCTCCTAACAGTAAATCAACTATACTACTGCCATAATCCAATAACCTTTCAAAAGTTCTGCCTATGAGAACATGAGGCTTTGTGGGGACATCTAAATGTAAACTAAAACATCATTCCTTAATGCAAAGTACATTTAGTTTCCTTCTAAAAGTTGCCAAAACTCTTAACAGTTTGAGCACTGCTGAAAAGTCCAAGTCTTCTCTGAGACTCAAACTCTTACCTGTGAGCCACTATAAAAATCAAAATAACATTAAACACAGCTGACACACAATGGCATAGGATAAACATTCTCATTCCAAAAGGGAGGAATAGCACTAAGGCAAGATCAAAATCCAGCAGGGCAAGCATTAAACCATCCAGTTCTATGGCCAGCACCTGGGGCAATCTGTGGCAAGATGCAAACTCCAAAGGGCATGGTTTGGCCCCACCCCTACCATACAATCAGTGGTTATAGCTCTCATGGCTTCTCCCTGGACTTGGCTTTGCTCAGTTCTTGTGGCTTTCCAACTTCCTGGAGTCTCTACTGCACTTATGGCTTCATTCTCACAGCTTCATGCACTGTCTTCATAAGGGCACACTGCCTGACTTCCCAAAGCCTTCTTCTGAAATCTGGGTGAAAACTTTCCTGAATCCATAATTCTTACATTCTACATGCCTATAAAACCAGCATCACATGGATGATCCTAAGATCTGTTGCTAGCTTTAGCTATGCCCATGCCCCCTTGAATCATGGTCACAGAGGCCTCTGAGTACCTTGATAGATGAACACTGTGAACTCAGACAATCGATGCCTTAGATGGCACTTCTGCATCATGGTGCCCTGGAACAGTCTTCTCAAAGCAAAGTGGCCTTGCATTTTTGCAATGTTGAGCCTGAAAAGGGAGGGACCTTGTGGTTGCTCAGTGCCTTCAAGAGATCCTTCCCATTATCCTGTTGTAATGTACTTAGCTTCTTTTCAATCTTAGTCTTTTTATCACCAAGCTCTCTTTGCTCTAATTTCGCAACCCCAATTTTACCTGATTTCCATTTCTAGCTTACTTTTCCCTTGTTGCTAACACAAAATACCAGACACCTGGAGTAAAAGGAGGAAAGGTTTATTTAGCTCACAGTTTGTAGAGGTTTCAGTCCATAATCCACTGGCTCCAAAGCAGGGTGGCACATGGCAAAGAGGCAATAGCTCATGGTGGCAGGAAACAGCAAAAGTAAGCAAGCAAAGGGAAAATAAGACTTTTTTATCCTTTATATTGTATGCAGGCTACCAGCCCTAGGGCAGGTTTAGTACTCACACCCTTAATCCTAGCCAGAACTATGCCCAACCAATCAGTGGAATGATTTACTAACCACACATCCTTAATCCCAGCATCACACAAATCTCAGGGATCCTCTCTGTAACAACATGGTAAAGTTACATGGGATATCCACTGAAAGCCTACTATGTGAGACGTTATGGCTATTATCCTGTGGTACCTGCTAAGATTTGGATGTTTGTCCCCTGGATATTTGAGGCTTGGTCTGCATGGTGGTAGTATTGGGAGTTGGTGGGACATTTAAGAAGTAAGGCCTAGGGAGCAATGCTTACATCACTGGAGGAATGCTCCTAGAGGGTAATTCTGTTCTCTTTGAATGAGCTCTTGCAAGAGTGAGTTGTTATAAAAACCTGAGCCTGACCATGTGATCACTCTGTGGCTTTCTGTTTCAAGATAGCTCCTCCTCACCCAAGTGTTCCTCCCATGTGATGCATCAACAAGGCCTTCACCAGAGGTGAGTAGATGCCAGTCTCTTGCCATAGAACCTCCAAAACTGATAGCAAAATAAACCTTTTTTCTTTATTATGTCAGTGTGTCTCAGGTATTGCATTGTAGTAATACAAAATAAATGCAATGAACATTGCAGCTATGTAAGATATAGGTATACTAGGGTATCCTAGTTAATAGTTCTTTAGGAACTATTTTATTCCATTTTACAAACATGTAACTCAGTTGGGAGTTGGTGAAGCTTGGATTCAAATCCCGACTTGCCTGAACCAAACTCTATGCTCTTTCTACAATAGCACAGACCGTTACCTTTTACCAATTAATATAAGTTGACAGGGTCTACCAATACATCAACTCACAGAATTGACAGTAACAGAGGGACTTCAAGTCCTAGTGGTAGACTTGTGGAGAAAAAAGTAGATGGAGCTGGCAAAAAAGCCTTAGTCACTGGGGTTAGTGCCAGAAAAGGAGGTAGGTGGTACAAGAACACTGGGAACATGGCTTCAAATCATAATGGCCTGGTGAAACCTTCAGAGAGAGAGATAAACGAGACAGAGAAGCACATAGTTTTGACAGGCCCCCTATCCTCACCTTCCACAAAAGCCCTGCTATCAACATTTCCACTCCTATTTGTCTCATTCAACTTTAAGTACTAGCACTGAGCTGAACCCTTCTGGTGAGAGCCTCCACAGAGCACACACAAAGATATAAGCAGAAGGAAAAGCACCTCTTACCTGTCACAGTAGACAACAACAAAACAGAAGTGTGTGCCTTTGTATCCCTTTGGGGAAGAGTTGTGTAAGATATGGGACAAGTGACTAATATCAATGTAAAATAAAGGGATTTTTTTCTTATAAATATACGTTTCAAATGAAGAATGTGCCCTGATAGCTGGTAGAAGTGGAGGCTTTGTCTTTTCATGGGGCTCTCAGTTAAGTGCAGAATGCAGTAAAGAACCAAGGGGATTCAAAAATCAATTTCTCCTCCTCCTCCTCCTCCTCCTCTTTCTTTATTTGTTTTTCTGAGACAAGGTCTTGCTATGTAGTTCAGGCGAGGCAGGAACTCATAGCAATCCTCCAGCCTCAGCCTCCCAAATGCTGGAATTACAGGTATGTGCCACCATACCTGTCTCAAAACTCACTCTTAAGAAATCATTTTCTTAGCCAGGTGTGATGGTGTAAGCCTATAATCCCAGTACTCAGAAAGCTGAGACAGGAAAATTGTTGCAATTTTGAGACCAGCCTGGGCTACAAAGTGAGCTCAAGGTCAGCCTGAACTGCATAGTGAGACCCTTTCTCAAAAAGACAAAAAAATCATTTTCCTGAGACCTTTCTAGTTGTCAAAGCAAAATAGATTCACCAAAATAGAATTATAAAAAGCAATTAAAATTCCCATAATTCCCAAATCTAGAGATTATTGTTTATACTTTAATGTATCTATACACATTAGCTCACGTTATCTATAATATATATGTACATATTATATGATGTACTCTTTTATAAATTCCTCACTTGTAGAAGTTCTGGTTCTAATCTGGACCCTCCAATGTGGTGAACTCTGTACTCAGCATGTGAGAAGCTACAGGGTTAGGGAGGGCTTTTAGGGGTAGAAGATTTACTTATCCAAAATAAATTGGGTCATATTTGTTTACAACATTGAATTTTTTTACTTAACAGTAAGACAGCAGAGTATTCACATATTCTTACTCAACAATGTGATTTTAAATGGCTGTGTAACATTCTGTCATGTTAATTTTTCACAATAAACTTAATTAGTTCTATCTTACTGGGCATTTTGATTCTTTCAAAATTTTCATTCTCACTCTCGACCTTCTATCAGTGTGAAGTTTCCTGTACCATGGCCAAGGGTAAATGTTATTTTAAAAATCTTAGCCAGCTGGGGACATAACTCAGTGGCATAAGCATTTACCCAACAAGCACAAGGTCCTGAATTCGATCCTCAGTACCAAAAAAAAAAAAATCTTAGCCAGATCTATTTTAATTTGCATTTCTTTGTTTACCCAGAAAATGACTTTTTTCCATGTGGTTTATCAACTTGCATTTCTTCTGTCATGAATTAGCTATTAATGCCTTTATTCCAGTTCACACAAGGACTGTTCATCTTATCTTGATAGCAAGGGTGCTAGCCTAACCCTCTTTCATACTTAAAATAGTATTTTCTTTTGTTTTTACATTTGCCTTTTTTTGGTACATTTGTCTTTAAATTTATTTCTTGTGGCATTTTAATGTTCAGACATGTTAAATCTTCACATATTGAAAAGTTTTTTCCATTTCCACTTTTCTTTTATTCTTACATCTTCTTTAAACTATGCAGCTATTTGATTTCATATCTTTATAACAAGTTTTTTTAACTTCTTTTAAAATTTATTTTGGTATTGTGAGTTAATTAACCTAGCATTTTAGTATCTTGGCATCATTTTTCAGTGTTCCATTCATTCCCCTATTGCTCTGAAAAGAACATCTTTATTTAATCCCCCCCCACACGTACACACGCATGCACTCACATACGTGAGTATATGTGTATACTCTACTGAGTTTTGTCCTTTGAACTATTGGTCTATTCTTATACCTACCTACCACTGACTCTATAACAACTTTAATAAATGCAGGGCACGTTATCACTCACTGTTCATCATCTTTTATTAATCTTAATGTCCTTTATTTTTAGTTTTAAAAGTTGTAATTGATACATAATTGTATATACGTATGGGGTACAATGTGAGATTTCAGTACATTTCATTATATGGTAGGTAGGGATTATATCAGGGGAACTGAAATATCCATCACCTTGTATGTCATTTCTTTGTGTTGGGAAAATCCAAATACTAAGTACTGTAGTGGGATTGCTGGATCATATGGAAGTTCTATGTATAGTTTTCTGAGAACCCTCTACACTGTTTTCTATAATAACTGTACTAATGTATATCTTCAGCAACAGTGTATGTTTTCCTTTCTTCACACCCTCACCAGTATTAATTTCTTGTCTTTTTTTATAACAGTCACTCTGGCTGAGGTGAGACAGTATTTCATTGTGGGTTTGTCTTTATCTTTTTCTAAACTTTTTTAGTACTCATTATCTGTGCATTTTTGCAGTAAAAGCTTTAACATCTAATTCTGTATTCCTTTGAGTCCCAGATGTGACTCCTTCAATTGGATTCTGTGAGGCTCAGCCTGTAATTTCACAATTCATTCTTTTGCTTAAACCTAGTTTTGAGTAGATTTCTGTTCCCTAAAGTTTTATCTCAGCCCTAGTCTCTCCAAGTCTTCCTTCTGTAATCTTACCAAAATCTGACATTTATCAACTTTAGGAAGAAGATTCATTATTGTCATTAGGAAGCTACCATTTATTCCTTAATATGTACTTGTTGGCAATATCTCAATTCTCTTTAAAACCCTACAAAGGAGAAAGTAGGGTTTTTTTGTTTTATTTTGTTTTTTGTACCAGGGATCAAAATCATGATCTCGTGCTCACACCGCTGAACTAAATACCCAGCCCCTCATCTCATTTTTATGAGACAGAGTCTCACCATGTATTTCTGGCTGCCCTTGAACTCACTATGTAGCCCAGGCTGGCCTCAAACTCTTGGTGATCCTCCTGCCTCGGTTTCCCAAGTGCTGTGATTACAGGCATGTGCCACCACACCTGGCCTGTCATCTCATTTTAGAGATGAGGAAAACTAGTTTTAGAGATTAAACAACTTGCCCAATGTCACACAGTTGCTATGTGGTTTAACAGTCAGGGTTCAAGTTCTGTTCTGACATACTGCCATACTATATTCTATAGCACTTAAAAAAGGGAAAATGAAACTGAATATTCTATCTACTTTAAAATGGAAAGTTATAACAACCACAGACACAGATTTGTTTTTGGAACTGAAAATGCTCTACTAAAGGAAAGGTATGCCTGTAATCCTAGCACTTGGAGGCTGAGGCAGGAGGACTGCCGTGAGTTCAAGGCCAGCCCAGGCTACATAGCTAAAGACCAGCCGGGACTACAGAGGAAGACCCTGTCTCAAAAAAATAAATAAATAAAAATAATAAACAAAGGTATAATGACAGAGTGCTTAGGCATTGACTTGGGCTGTTTATATAATTAGATGATATATAATTAGTTAATTGGTAACTAATAATTAATGGTAAATGACATAACACCTGTATACTCTCTCCATTGTGCCTGACACATATCAATTCCAGAATGCATCTTTTTTACGTATTTCAACATATCTGAAATCAGTAGGCTTCTCTTGATCACATTTAGTTGGCAGTATTTATCTTACAAGTGGTGGCATCTCAGATTTCACAAACTAAAGCATAAAGTGCTTAATAATTGTTTATCTATTATATAGTATGACCATTCATTCATTCAACAAATATTTATTCTGCCAGGTATTGTTCTAGGGCCTGGGACAGAGAAGCAAATGCAGCAGCAACTCCTGCTCTCATGTAGTTTATTTCTTGTAGAAGACAGAGTACACAAACCATGAGTTAACAAGAAAGAATATAGTATGTATAACAAGTGACATGGAGCAAGGGGAATGCAAAGTAGTAGGAATACTGTATTTTTATTTTATTGGCATACTTTAGACATACACAATGATCACATTCATCATAGAGAATTTGTATGTGTACATGATGTATCTTGATTTCTTTTTTACCAGTTCACTCACCTCCCTTCAACCTTTTCCCCCTCTTTACAAAAGTTTTGTCTCGATTTCTTCCCTTCTATTGTCTTTTATTCCCCTTCCTTTCCCTCTCCCCCTTCCCTTGTTCTCCTCCCAATGGAACACTTTCTTCCCATTTCCCCATACGTATTATCTGGTTAGTAGTGCTATTTTAAACAGGATTGTAAGGGAATGCTCACTGACTGATTGGGGAGAGGGTGAGCCATGGTATAGCAAAGGGCAGATCTTTCCAGGTAGGAGAAGCAGCAAGTGCAAGGTCCTTGAGATAAGAACACTCTTTGGGTCTCTGAAGAATAGCAAAAGGGCTAGTATGGCTGAATGGAGTATAAGAAAGTAGAAGAGGAGGTGGGAGTACCAGGTGATACAGATTATGGCTGAAAACTTTAAATATGCAGGTAAGGATTTCTTGAAACCCTCTCAAACATTCTACAGATTTAGGATTAGGAACTATATACTGGGACTCAAGAACTGCTAAGGTGGGGCCAGAGGTTTAGCTCAGCAGCATAAGCACCTGCCTGGCAAGCACGAGGTTGTGAGTTCAATCCCTGGTACCAAAAAAAAAAGAACTGCTGAGGTGAGACCACATAGCATTTAAAACCAAGAGATGAATGAGGAGGTAGGAAATGACATTAATTTATAGAAAATGGTGAGATAGTTTCATTTAGTCTCAAACACGTTAATGTACAGTCAAAATTATTCACAGTACAGAAGAGTTGGAGGGCAGAGTAATGACACATGATCAGAATAATTAGATGAGGCTACCTTGAAAAAAGTGACATTCAGAGTTCAACACTACTGATGAGATACAACGCAAACTTGCCTTTGGTATGGTCTTTCAAAAGGCATGCTGCCACAACATCTGTTAGCCTCTCCAGTGGGCTGGACAAAATTCAAGTTATTGGGCTAGGGATTTAGCTCAGTGGCATAAGTGCCTGCCTTGCAAGCATAAGGTTAAGAGTTCTATCCCCAGTACAAAAAAAAAAGGTGAATACAAAATTCAAGTTATCTTAAGAATATCGAAGTAAATTTGTAAAGTGATTTTATATAGGATAGTAGAGCACAGAAGTGAGCTTTCTGTTACTATATAATCAAAGGCACATGTTGGTATAAATCTATTGTTTCTTAGAAGAGCAGTAGGTATAGTGGGTAAGAGGATGATTTCTGAAGGCAGACTGAGCTGGACTTAAATGTCAGTTTTTCCACTTCTATGCAACTTTGGTTACATTACTAAAGCCTCAGTTAGCTCATCAGCAAATTGGGAATGACACAGCCCAAACCAGTTGTTGGGAGCATTAAATGAAATGTTTGGGAGCACATAGCACTATAAGAGCTCAATAAATCTGTATCTGATTTTTCTGACTAAAAATGCACTGTAGGGCCAGGGATTTAGCTCAGTGGCACAGTGCCTGCCTGGCAAGCATAAAGTCCTGAGTTTGATTCCTGGTACAAAAAAATTTACTGTATACCAAGATTCTTATTGTTTGCTGTGCGTATCTCTTGAAACAAAGAGGCCCAGGTTTACACTGCCATCAAAATACAGACAGTGAAAACAAAGGAAAAGAAAAAAAAAACACTTCCTTAGAGTTCTAAAGGCCACTAGCATTTAAAGAGTAAACGCTCTAACTTAAAAAGATGACTTTCATTCAACATATATAGAATCACACAGTTGTAAAATACAGTCATTGAAGAAACTGCAGACATGGGGAAAGGGTCTATTGAAACCCCCTTCACTCATCTCACAAATTAAAATAAGTCCACTTTTTACTTCACTGAGAGTTCAAGGCTAACCTGGACTGCATGAGACTCTGTCTCAAAAAAAGACAAAAACAAAACAATAAAACCTATGGAGAGAGCCAATGTTCAATTCCCTCCCACACCAAAAGAATCTCTTATGTAAAAAGGCAAGTGTTTATGAGTGTGTGGTCACTTATCCCAGTTATATAACAATTGAGGTTTGTGAGTAATTTAAGGGACTTTTCAGAAAATAGATGCTCCTGTCCTGCTTCTGACATAAAGTATGCCTTGCTCAGAAAGAATGAACTTTAACAAGTACAGTTCATCCAGGGATATAGATATATACTGAAAGTACACTTACTAGGAAGTTCTCACATCTGTTAGACTTTCATAGTTTGTTTTCAATGTTTTCTCAAAATTTTCATGACTATGTAGGCTCCCATATTACAAGTGTTATGCAAAAGGTTCTAATGCCTTCTTAATGTTGGGACTTAAGCCGCAGACCTCTAAGATCACAATTCCCATTCACAACTTAGAAAAGAATTTTAAGAACTTAGTTATATACATCAGTTTAAGCTCGAGGCTGATCACATGGAATAAAAATGAAGTTAGCCATAGTGGCGTGGAATGTATGATCTTTATTTTTTTAAATGCATCACTCTAAAATTACACATATCAGATCAAACAGGAATACTACAGTATGCTTTATTTTGCAGGTATTAATTAGCTCTCTAAATTGATATACCCAAAACCTTAAGTAGCAGCAAGCATCAGTTCTCCCAAAGCAGCTTAGGTGCTAAATGATTCATTCTATTCATGAGTTTACGGCCATACTGTCTGAGCCACTATTGTCCGTCCTAACATGAAATGAACTCTGAGCAAAGCTAATTGAATATTCATTCATAGATTACAAACTTCCTGTATTTTATTGGAGTTGAAGAAGCTTGTTTTAACCCCTGGTTAATAGTTTGTATTTTAATTCTCAAAGAATTAAACACAAGTGTTTGCTAGGAAGACAAAACCACAATACCTAATAAAGAACTAGGAATATTAGTCCCCTACCCAGAGGCAGAAAACTTAAAAAATAATAATCTTGAACCTATCTGAATACCCACTTCACATGCTTGGCAAAAACACAAGCTGATTTAAATAGATCTCAAAATTATAAATTGAAATGAAGCCACCATTCTTTATGGTACCATTATTTGGACTAAATGCCTTTTACCAAGTAACAAGTAGATACTTTCAGAGGCAAATATTTTAAAGAAAACATTTTTTATACACTATAGCAACCAAAGAATGTGAGTGTGCAAGGCAAACTTACAGAGTTCTAAAGGGGGCATCACTGAGCAATCTGACTTTCTACTCCACTTTGGAATACACGCTTTCAAGATGTGCATAGAGACAAAACTGTAAGGAAGGATGTTGATCTTAATTTCTCCTTAACAATTTTTTTTATTATCAGCTATTGGCAAAGACGTCTGGCATCAGTTAATGACAATACAGTGGTGAGTATCTGCATTGTGCTGAGAGGTAGATTGGGACTTAAACCTTGGATTTAATAACAAAGTTTATTTAAGGTTTTAGCTCCATTTGGTACATTTAAACTTAATTTTTTAAGTCCAAGAAAATTTCTGAAGTGATGGCTGGTCTTTAGGAACTTCCATTTTTACTTCAATGGAGACATAAAATAAATTGATAAAATGAGTATTTGCCTTATGCTAACTACAGGTGTGCAAAGCGGGGCCATTTGGGTCACAGGCAATCACATAGCACTGAGCTTCTGAACAAGAGCCCCTTGGCAGCTGAAGCAATCATGCGGACAGAAGCACGAGTGCTTCTAATACCTTACTACAAAAGTCAGAGCCATCAGATGTCCCCACAGGGATATAAGTTTCTATCAAGATCGGCAAATCATACAGAATAATCCCAGTCCAGATTTGGCTAGGCCGCCATCTGACTGATGATGTGTCAGGACCACAAGCCTATGGCCAAAAACTTTAGCATTACTGGCTGTGAGAAAAAAGTCACTACATTAGAGATATCAGTTTGAACTTTTTATACAGGGACAGGAAAGTGCAGGAGGCACACAGTGTATATAGAAGGGTTTTTTAGAGCAGGCAGGGCACATTACCTTTCTGAACCAGTTAAGGCTCTCACAGGAAAAAATTTCTCAATATAACCTTAAAAAATCATAACCTTTCTAAGCATCATAAAAAAGGCTGAAGGTCTTTATCCTTTAGCATAAATTTCAAATCTGAGATAATCAATATATTTCAAACTCCAGAAGGAAAAAAAAGACATTATTGCTAAAATATAGTAGCAGCTAATAGTAATGGAGAAAACTACCAGACTTTTGCTACTAAATACAGTATCAGAAATCCTTTTTTAAAATGGTATATGGGGGACGGAACACAGCCATCTGCCACTGAGCTACACTTCCAGCCCTATTTCTTTAACTACCAGAAAAACACTGATTTAAGTAATCCTCATTAGGATAAGGGGAAAGTCTTATTCTCAACCAAATTTTATATTTCTCACTAATAAAAATGAACTCATTATGTTCTTGAATTTATTTCCGGAAGCAAGTTAAATCCTCTAACAGCTCTGATTTTGCAAATAACATCAAAGTAGCAAAATACAAGTAACTGCAACATATAAAATTATACTTCAGTAGAAATGCTTTCATAATTGGATCCAGAGGCTTAAAATCATTATTTACTTTACATATTTTAAGCCATAATTTTTTCAATTACATTTTAACAAGGGAAGAAAAATAAAATATAAGAATTGGTCCTACTATATTTTTCTCTTAAATAAGTGCTATTCATGCCCAAATTAGCTATCAACTCACTGAGGTTAGTCTGTGCATCTTGAACAATCTATTGCACAGCATTTCCTGGCTTTTAGTCAAGGAAAACAACTTCTGATTAAAAAAGAAAAAAAAAACAGAGAAACAAAATAAAATGCATGAGATTTAAGTGATTATACAGATTGATAACCAGTACGACTTTTCCTTCTTCCAATCATATAAGAGATAAATACAACGATTATAAGGAAGCCCAAGGCCACACCAACTGCAACAGGGATAAGAAAGTTGAGGTCAGAGTCAGCAGAACATTCTTCAGCTGTTAGAAAAGAACAGACAGACAGCAAGGAAAAGAAATTAGTAAAGAATGCAATTAGGTAGAAACAATCAAACAAAAAACAAGCATCTGTGAAGTGTCCATAAGTTAATCTTTTATAATTTATCCTTATTTTCTCAGTATCAACCCAAACACTTCTCAGCAACTGATCATCCTACATCTCTAATTATCAATTCATCTAAAATCACACCAAATTCCTCAGTAAAAAAGTAGAAGTTAAGAAAAAAATGCAAAAGTCCAAAATAAGGAATTATGCTCACACAACCTGGGGAGATTTTAGGTTAAACTGTCTAATGGCACAGGGAAAATGATCTACACTCAGAACCACTGCCTGTGCATTTCTTCACTCCCTTGCATATTTATCATTAAAGTATGAAATAATTCTCTATAATAAAATTTAAGTTAAAACACTTAGGATCAAGAAAACAGCATAATCCTTTCACACATGAATTATACAGGTACCAGGTTATATAACAATTTTCAGCTGAGCAGTGGCCTGGAAGACTAGCAGTAGAACTTACCATTCCACTGGACCATCAGGAAAGTAGTGTGTGCAACTGTGGATTCTGAGCTCTGAATTCAGGCAGAAATGAACTTAAATCCTGACTAAAAGTACTAGTTTAAGGACCTTGTCAAGTTATTCAAACTGGGCCTCATGAAAGGCAGATAATACTTACAAGGCGTTTAAGGATGAAATATAATTGGAAAGCATCTGATACATATCAAGTGGTAAGCAAGTGTCCATGCCCTTCGCTTTTCCTCCCATGTTTGTGATCCCATCAGAGGAAGTTTAGGTTTTGAAGTAACAAATAGATCATAATAGGAATGTTGCATTATTGAAGAGGCCAATACAAAGCAAAACTTAACAGCAGCTCAGTGTTCAAACTCCAATCTCATACATTCATATTCAAACCAGCAGTAGTTTTACTACTGAGTGATTAGATTTCATTGGGACAATTTTTATCAAAATGCCATTAATAGTTTGTTCCCCATTAGATGTATCTCGCAATGTCTCTCTTTTTTTGGTAAAATTATAGAATTAATCTTTAAGGTCTTTTCCAATAGAAACCTAATGTAATTAACAAAATGTGATACATATTTAGTACGATTTATGAAAGCTATACTTGGATTTTTTTTTCTAAATTGAATTTTCATCTTATCCTATTGTCATTCCTAAAAATTTGCTAAGGTTCTCCAAATATAACATTTGTTTCAGTAACCACATTAGGCTTTGTTGAAAGGATTTATCATATTTTACTGAAAGCCCTCACACAGAGACTAAGCTGGATACCAAGATACACTGTACCATTAGTTGGTAAGTTACAGACACTCTGAACAGGCCAACATACACATCAAAATGAACCAATAATCATTTTAATGTGACAAGTCTTTATCTATTAAGCTTCCTTCATGTTTACTATACACTTTGATATCCATGCCTCATTTATACCATGGAGATCATATCAATAAGGACAATTGTATCATTCATTATTAAAACACCTCTCCACACCCTCACTTCTACTCTGCCCCAGTGGGGCTGTCTTGAAGCAAGAGCCTAGTTGCCATGCTTCACTGCTCCGTCCTAAGACTGCTGTTAGCTTACATTTCATAAGTACTAGTCTGATGACAACGCCAAATAGATTTTAATGCTCCAGATATCAACAAGATGAGTTAGAGAAACACAACACCATCTGTCCTAATTAGTTCATAGAATATTTCTATCTTTCATTGCTAACCAGGCATCCAAAGAGCAAAACAAGGAGGGAGGGAGGCAAGTGGTTAGATATGCTTGAATCTGTTCAGTTTATATTGCTGAAAGATGAGCAATTCTTTGAAAAACTCTAATTCTTAAGCCAGTTTAAACTGTATGGTAGCCTTTTGGGTCCGTTTTTTACCCAAGGCAGGGGTGGTGTGGAGATCACCAGCCTCAAATACTGATTTCTTCTTTAAAGAAATCAGCAAAGTTTACATAATTTTAAAAATGCAGACAGCCCTGAGGACAATCTCTTACTTCACTCCACTGAAAACCAAGTTTGAGCACACTGGATGGCCATTTATGCCACTTCAGTACTTATTTAATAAGCTACATCTAAAGGCACAGTGATGTGTTTAAATCAGAACAGTTAAGACATTGAAACAGAACACCAGTAAGGAAACAATATTTATTAATTCCATTAAAACACACCTATATATTTTGTTCTTGTAATGGCCATGTTAATAAGTTTAAGGCATCTTAGGTTAGGATCAAAATTTGGCCAAAGCTTTTTAAGATAGACCATAAAACACTGTATAGCAATGTTCTTTTTAACAAATTTATCTCCAGGACCAGTAAATATAATTTTTTTCACCAAGCTGATCAATCAAATGGTGGACCTGATTTAAGAATTAAAGCTTCAACATATCAGTTTTATAAAGCAAAGTGTTTCATACATTGAGCAAGAAAACCTTGTTATTTGCATGTATTCTTATATAACCAATCAGATTGCAGGTTCTAAAATTGCTCATATCCAGTATGATGGCGCTTGAGACCAATAAAATAAGCCAGCAACACTAGAATGAGTACTCCTGCCAAGGCTGCTCCCACCGCTATAGGCACAAGGAAGTGGTCGTCATCTGCACTGCAGTCTTGAGCTAGATGTGGAGAAAGCACAATTGAGAACAAAAACAATGACAAAATTTCAAATCCATCTATTTTAGGTTAAAATGGCAACACTTCCCAATACAAATATTTTGAGCTTTTTTTTCACTAAAGTAACAAGTCATTGCCTTTCATTATTAGCAAATGACATGTTCCACAAAAGTGACTTTCCAAATAAGCAAAATATTTTAAGTGAAAGATGTATAAAGTGATGACATACTTCCAAGATTTCTTAAACAGAAGACAATGAATATAAATGCAGTCAGCCTCTCCTAAATGATCAGGCTGTGAGCTTTCAGAAGCAAAATGTCACAATATTGAAGCAGCACAGGGCCTGGAATGCTTTCATCTTATGAAGTATTAACTCATCAAGTGAACAACACAAAACACAAAAAGAAAGACTCAATGCACAGCAACCTGGGGACATTGAGCACAGGGGGAAAGATATCGATTGGGCCTGGTGGAATAACTGTTGGCCTCAGGGTACTCAATCTATAGTGAGAATCAGACAAGGAAATTAGTTTATGACCTCAGAATGTAGTACAGTAAGGGCAAACAATACACAAAAGTATTATAGAAGTTTCTCAAAGCCACACTCAGCCTTGTTATACAAAAATACTTGGAAATGGTGACATTTAAGATGACTTGTTTAGGTTTGGGTAGGAATTAAGCATGCAGGTAATGGGAGAACATTTCCCAAATAAGAAACAAAAATACAGATGGTAAGAAAACATGGACTGAGTTGGGCGTGATGGCTACCACCTGTAATCCCAGCACTCAGGAGGCTGAGGCAGGAGGATTGGCCCAAGCTTGAGGCCAGCCTGAGCTACAAAGTGAGCTCAAGATCAGACTGAACTTGCATAGTGAGACCCTGTCTCAAAGACAAAAAAAAAACCACCACATGGACAATGATGCAACTATGTCAGCATAGCTAGAAAGATGGATGAACAGCAGGCAGAGAAAAGTATGAGGGCCAAATCACACACACACAAAAAAAACCTGTATGATCTTAGGTAGTTTGGCCTTATTCTCAATTTAAAAAAATAACTCAGCACCAGAATTTTATGGGTTTTTTTGTTTTGAGACAAGGTGTCACTATGTTCATGCTGGCCTTGAACTCAGTGATCCTCCTGAGTGCTCAGACTACTGGCATGTGCCACCATGCCTGGCAGCACCAGGTTTTAAACAAGACATTTTTTTTAGAAGATATGATGAAGAGAAGACTAGAGGTAGTAACTTAGATGACTTCATTGCTACAGTGCAAATGACCTCCAGAACGGGGTTAGTGAAGTGTAGATGTAGAAGGGACAGTAGAGATCCAATCACAAAGCAGAATTAACCAAATAAATGTAAGGAGTGTAGAAGAAAGCATAATAGGATGGTTTCTAATTCCACCTTAGAAGCCGGGCGTGGTGGCTCACGCCTGTAATCCCAGCACTTGGGAGGCTGAGGCAGGAGGATCGTTGAGTTCAAGACCAGCCTGGGCTACAAAGTGAGCTCAAGGCCAGCCTGAACTGCACAGCAAGACCCTGTCTCAAAAAAAGACAAAAAAGCATAATTCCACCTTTGAATGATTATACAGATGCTGTCAGCATGATGGGAATCCAAGATGAAACAGACATGCATTTCCACTTTGGTATGTGTGCAGTTATTGCAGGGAGAGCTGAGAGATGGTGGGAAAGGACACATGAGGGAGACATTCAGTTTCAGACT
The DNA here is from genome assembly GCA_004027455.1 of Hydrochoerus hydrochaeris. Lineage (NCBI taxonomy): Eukaryota > Metazoa > Chordata > Mammalia > Rodentia > Hydrochaeridae > Hydrochoerus > Hydrochoerus hydrochaeris. Next base: position 210,111 of record PVLA01002707.1, read on the forward strand.
GAGTTTAGGATGCCTATACTCTTGGTAAGTGGTTATATGAACCTAAGTGGTATCTAAAACCATGAACAAAGATATTTCTCATTAAGGGAAAGTAGAATAAAAAGATCAGAGGCCTGGGGATATAGCTCAGTGGCACAGCGCCTGCCTGGCAAGCACAAGGTCCTAAGTTCAATTCTCAGTACCTCTAAAAAATGAAAAAAGGGCTGGAGATATAGCACAATGCAAAGGTCTTAGGTTCAATCCTCAGTAATGAAAACAAAAATGTCCATGGAATCTAGCACTATGGAGGGCAAAGGATATGAGCCAAATTGCTGTAGCTTTAGGAATGAATGGAAAGTGATGGTTAGGACCTCAAGAACTTGGGGTAGGGAACATACATTCAAGAAGCTTATAATGATTTAAATTCATTTTATTGGTACATTTTAAGCATACATAATGATCACTTTCATCATAAGGACTTTGTACCTGTACATGACTTATCTGAATTTCTTTTCTTCCCCCATTCCCTTATTGCCCACCTTAAATCCCTCTTCCTACTTACAAAGGCTTTGTTTTTCCTTTTTTTTCTTTTATCTTCCTTCATTTCTCCCTCCCTTGCTCCCCTACCCATTTGAGCACTTTCTTCCTATTTTGTAATCTCTAGTATACATTCTTATCCTTATCTAGACTTTAAGGACAATATGGAGGGAGTTAGAAGAGAGACAAAGGACAAGGAGTTAGAAGAGAGACACAAGGACAAGAAAAGATAGCATCTAGGTGAAAGAAAATTAAATATGTTTATCAGGAGAGTCAAATGTTCATAGAATGAGAGAAAGAGCCACTAGGAAATACAAGTTCAAGATGTTTAATGGTACAAGGCCTCCTGGAAGGTAGGAGGAATGGTATTGCAGAAGCACTGATTGGGAAGAAAAAAAATCTACTTTGACTGCATAGAAAAGGAAGTAATGGCACAGATGAGAACACACTTGCAGACAGGGAAGGACTGGCTGCTGAACAGCCATTTCTCATTTCTTCCCATTTTCTTATTGCCCTTCTTCTCTTCCTAGCTTGCAATCTACCAAGACTGATAAATCAGCTAATTAAGCTTATCAGAATTTTGTCAAAAATAAAAATAAGCACTCCTGATCGCACTTGCATTTAAGAACTGTCCCAGGCTTTTTTATTTCCTGTTTTCTGATAGCCTCTGGGGCAATAACTGGAAAAAAACAGCAACCCTGGAGTTTGCTGACTTTTTGACATTAACTTTGACTGTCAACTTAATGAGCTTACAAATCTTGTTAAGAATCCAGGTAGCTCAATTTGCCAGTGTAACTTGTGAATAGATGGTGTTACGAATCCCCAGTTAGCTTCTCTCCTTCAATTTGCCAAATTATCATCCAGCCTACAAACTGTTAGGGACACATACCTTCAAGTATTATGCCTTGGATCTAAGATCTCGGTTTTTTTTTAATTCATTAATAGATGAATTTCTTACTCTGGCAACACACTCTCATTCTTCTTTCTCAAATTTGGCATTTGACTTAGTACTGAAATAACTTTCATAAATACTGCCAAAAAAGTTTTCATGTAAGACAAAGTCCCAAATCAAAAAGGTAATTCCACTAATACAAACATCTTCATAGATGCTGTCATTTACTTAAAATGCTCTTAGTATGCATTAATTTTAATAGGTATTGATTTTATTAATTATATCTTTAAGAATACTTTAAGTAATAGAAAGAAATTTGAGAAAAAACAGTAAATTTAATAGGATCATATCTTGAAGGAAAGAAAGTCTTATTCTGTATATGATTTTGACTTGATCTAGCTTCCTAATGTATACTTCTTAACACCATACTGAAAATATTTCTGGGCAAAAGAGTATTTGTGTAAGTATTTAATAATCACAGAAGTGACAGAAAGTTTTAAAGATTAAAAAGTTTCATGGCCTCTAAAATTTCATTGAAGTTTCTTGTAAATTAATACTATTAACAAAAAATACTATTAACCTTCAATTTTCTGTTCAGAAATTTTTCAAATATAATTTCCAGTATAAAAAATGGAAAGTTGATGGGAAGAAATTGTTCAAAAGAAAAAAGGAACTAGGATGGGTGAATAGGGAAAGGACAAGTTAAGGAAAAGGGGAAAAATGCAAGTCAGTTATATTATTAGTGTCTCTTAGTTCATTAAAAAGGGTTTGTGCAAATATCAATTGGAGAATATTTTATGTCCATATCTTATACCCTGAGCAACTACTTTGATAACATGAAAAGTATTAACTATTGTTACTCTATTATCATGAAATTTTGTTCTACCTCTTTTCCATAAAAAAAATTGGCCTGTGTGTGTTTCGAGCTCAATTTACCTCCCTCAATCCCAAATGTGCTTTTCAAGCTAAGAGACTGTATTGCCAATTCATATGGCCAGTTACTGTTTTAAAATAAAATGTTTCATGCAGGAAAAAAAGGCAAGCTGAGGTACACCCTTATACCAAATTACAAACAACTTTAAAAAACCAACTGGGAGCCGGGGATGTGGCTCAGTAGCACAGCGCCTGCAAGGCAAGTGCAAGATCATGAGTTCAATTCCCAGTACAAAAAAAAAAAAAACTAACCAATTGAGTGAGCCAGGCACATGCCTATAATCCCAACACTGGAGAGGCTGAGGTAAGAATATTGTTCCGAGTTCAAGACCACCCTGGGGTACATAGTGAGCGCAGAGAGTCCAAGGCCAGCCTGGACTGCATAGCAACTCTATCTCAAAAAACAAAACAAAACAAAACAAAACAAAACAAAACCACCAATTGGATCAAGATTTGTTTTTATAAGAATCAGCTTTAAGAATTACATTAACTCAGCAGCATAAGCGCCTGCCTTGCAAGCGCGTGGTCATGAGTTCAATCCCTGTTACCGATTTAAAAAAATTACATTTATAAGTAACATTTATATACTTTTGCATGTGCATTCAAGCTGAAATGTAACAGACCACTGAAAAGATCTACAACAGATACAAAGACAAGATATAGTTATTCATACAGAAGACTAGCTACCAGAGTAAAAGAAAGGAAAAAGGGTGGAAGAAGAGATGACTCCAAGACAACTTAGCACTATTTGAGTAAATAAACACATTAAATGCTATAATCTTAAAAATATAAATCTTGTAAGAATTTTGCCTAGAAAAAATGCAGGAAACTTAAGGTAGTGCACAGTACACTGAATATAGAGTATGTTCTTGATATAGTACCTTACCAGAGTCCTAAACCTACTCAAATATGCATTTATCTTCTCTAAAAAGGAAGTTATTGCTCAAATAAGAACAGCAAGATTTTAGTCTCAGGCCCAGCTGGGTATGATGAATGCCTGTAATCCCAGCATTTAGAAGGCTGAGGCAGGAGGATGAAAGCCAGCCTAGACTACATAGAGTTCAAGGCCAGCCTGAACTACATAGCAAGACCCTGTCTCAATCAATCAATCAATTAATGAATAGTTATATAAAGTTAGTCTCAGCCCCTAAATGAAAACCAAATACCTAGACATTAAGTAACCAGGCCAAAGTAATCTGGCAGGTAACAGCAGTGTTGGGAGCTGTGATGACTCATTACATTCTGGTGGCTTAACTGGGAAACCCGGAGGAAAATTACCAAGTAGGCTGCTAAGTGTTTGTGTGTGACACACTATGATGACTGGGAAACGGCCTGGAAATTGGAAGGCTCAAGTTTTTTTAGGCTCACGTGATCTAAAAGAGAGATGGACATGATCTTACATTGGATCAGATCAATAGCCCAGTGTGATTGGCTGCAACGTATAGCTGCTATGCATAGATATTAAATATCAGCCTTACCTTTTGAAAAAAGTATATGAAGAGATACACTGAAACTTTTGCTAAGAAATAAATACCCAAGATCACTGGTTCTCTCACTGGCTATGAATCACATTTGGCAGGGAAGCTCACTGACACACATGTGCATGCATGTACATGTACATACACACACATACACACACACACACACACACCACCTCATCCTGCTAAGTGAAATCCTCTAGAGGTGGAGCCTAGGAAAACCTGAGAAGCGAATATTTTTATAACACACTTCCTAGGTACAGTCAGCCTGGAAATAATTTAGTTCTACCTGTAAGTATTTCAAAAGTTCTTCATTTGAAAGAAATTGCCATTATGACTTTAACAAACAGGAAAAAATGTAAGCAAAATTTCCTTAAGAAATAAAGGATCTTTATTGTTTTAGAAGTAATGTTGAGCAAACAGACAAGCAAATATCTAAAGAGCGGTACGATACATAAACTAGTGGTTTTAACATTTGAGGGGAAAACATGGAAAGCATTTACATGGACCAGTTTCTTTGTGGAAATGGTAAAACATGAAAAGCACCCCAAACTAAATAGTGTATTACCATCAAGGCACAAACCCAGTAAGGCAAAACAAAAAACTACAAAAGGTACAAAAAACATGTGACTATAGGAAATAGGGTAAATAGCAGTATATAAACTAAACTGGCCCATGTAAAATACAAAAATATTCACTAAAGTCAGATTTTCTATAAAACAGTGTTTATTAGAGGTATTTTAATATCAATCTGATATATACTCTAAATGGAGAAACTTTCAGAAACATTAACAGCATTAAGCCAGTCCGACCACTTGTGCTTTCCAATTTTTACTTAAAAAAAGCTTTGCTTTCACAAGAAATATCTAAGGCCCACATTCTTAAAAGCATTATCCATTCTTATAAGTTTAACAATCTTACAGTAAAACAGCTTATTCATATGTATAGTCTTTAAGAAGTGTTTTAAGCTGGCAATGCAACTCAGTGTAGCTCTAGGAGAGGGGTCAGAAATCTTAAGGTTTGCAGGCTAAACAGACAGAAAACTTAAATGAGAGAAAATATGTATTACTCCAATTTAACTTAAAAGACAGTTTACATATACATGTAAGCATGCAATTGCCTATGCATTTGTGCTCGTGTACACTCGCATGCGTGTCTGTGTACCGATGCAGTCAACATTAATATTTTGGAACCCTGGTAGTTCCTCATTTTCTCATGTACGAGAGGCATATAATCTGCCCTCTCCAAATAACCACAGGAATCTTCTATCTATGGCTACATAGTACTATTTTGTAAGAGTTCTTGCCCAGCCTCACCAATATTTATATGTATAAAAAAGATAAACTAGAAGCTACAAGGAATACTTATTTTCCTAAGCTGTATAAAGCATTAGGTGGTACACAGATGCACATTAGGTGCATCTCTTAGAGCAGAAAATTAAACGAAGTACATGAATTAATGATACTACCATAAAAAACAGTGAAGTTTTGACTAGCACAATATCATTTAAATTTGAAAGCCAAATTAATAAATGTTGTAGTGATCAATGCAAACTAGAAAGCAATAACCTTTTTAATGCACTAAGATCAAAATGTGGAGTTAGGTGTGAGTTATTTTCTTAGTGGAAATATACTTCTTTATCTAGTTTCTAGGACACACTGGCATTTTCTTTCTAAGAAAAAAAATAGTGGTGGCACAAGCCTATAATCCCAGCACTTGGGAGGCTGAGACAGGAGGATCCCTGCAAGTTCAAGACCACCCTAGGCTACAAAGTGACTCCAAGGCCAGCCTGAACTGCATAGTGAGACCCTGCTTCAAAAAAGGCAAAAAAAGAAACAGAATGAGAAAGAGAGAAGAAAAAGGAAAAAAAATGGGGCTCAATGTGGGGGTAGGGAAAAAAGAAAAAATAAAAAAATATATAACTACCAAGGAAGATATGAAGGTTAATAGAAATCTTCACTAATTTTAGTACTACATGTTGAGGCCAATTTATGGGTACAAAGGACTACTGCACTCAGTTGGCACTGCCTAGCAATTATCTCTAAAGCACCTAAAAGAATAGTTTGAAAATGCCAACTTGGGATAGTTTTCTGTCTTGTAATTTAAAAGACTAACATGTGTCCAGGATAAAGCAAGAGTAACACCTATTCTAAAATTTAAGTTTTTGTATCGTCTGTCATTATGGAGACATTAAACAAAAATGTATTGAAAAGCATGAGAAAAACATTCACTGGTAATACATATTACTAAGCCATATACAAATTTACTAACATCTATCTTGTTGGTTACATATGCAGCAATTCCAAAATAGCTAAGTTAACCTACAAACAAAATCACAATAAAATGCAAAAGCAGCAAGTACAAATCCACTGTAGAATGATGCCCTAATTCATGCAGGAAATTGGGGGGGGGGACTGGGGATCGAACTCATGACCTCACACCAGGCAAGCGCTTGAGCTACTGAGCTAAATCCCCAGCCCCAGGAAAAAAATTTTATTAAAATGTTGTTGTCTATTTAAATAAAACTGATAAAATATTAATTCAAGGCAGTAAAATAGACCCTCAAATCCAGGGTTTTTTTGCATATATGTTTTGCTATGAAAATAACAGTTTTTATGTCTTGGTTTAGAAAGTTTAGAAACCGTTTAGAAACCAAAAATCACATGGCTAATTTGTAGTTCATAGTTTGTTTGCTTGTTTTTGTCTTTTTGAGAAAGGTCTCACTATGTGGTTCAAGCAGGCCTTGGGCTCACTTTGTAGCCTAGGCTGGTATCAAATCTGCAAGGATCTGCCTGTCTCAGCCTCCTGAGTGCTGGGATTACAGGAGTGCACCACCACGCCCAGCTCTCCTTTTTTTACAGGTGAGGGTTGATGTTTTAGCTTGAATTAGTTATCTCCCAAGCCATCCATTCTAAGAGCGAGACTGCAACTAAATGTACATTAAATTGAACAGTAGTAATGCATGTTGGAACTTGTACTTGCTTTATTATTTCTGCAACAGAGATCACATATGGACTAGTATTACAGAGTTTGATATCCAGCATAACTTTTTCTTCTGCCAATTAGGTAAGCAATCACTATAACGATTATCAAGCCTGAAAGACCAGCACCAACTATAATTGGTATTAGAATGTTGTCATCATCCAGCGAACACTCCTGAGCTGTAGGTGAGAAAAAGTGTGTGACAAATAATGAGTAAAATCAAAAAAAGAATGTCCAAAAGTAAAAGATGTTGATTCAAAAGTCAGATATGATCTTAACAAAATCAATTTCAACTAAGACAGGTATATTTTTATTACAAAGTTAATGAAAATTATGGACTATTCTAAAATTAAAATCCTGAAATGTTATTTGTCCCTTCATTTATACCTATAAATAAGCACACACTGTCTTTATTATAACACACTTACATGTGTCTGTGCTTCTGTGTTTGTTTATATTATGTGTCCTTTCCAAATCAGGAGTACTTTATTAGAAATGAAGAGAGCTTATTAAAATCTAGCCCATTTATACATAGCCAGATAAGCCTCTCTGTGGTAGAGTGAAATATTTAGAGAAACTGGGGACAGACAACAGCATACCATGGGATCAGAACCTCTAGGCTGGCTCCGGAGGTCCTTTACACTAGGGGTCAGCAAATCTGACCAAACAGCCACAGGCCAAATCTGACCAAAGAGCTAAAAATTTAATTTGCAAATTGTATTTACATTTTTAAATAACATTAAAAACTCTGTGACATGAAAGTTACATCAAATTCAAATTTAAATATCCATAAAGACAGTTTTATTGGAACACTGTCACACTCATCTATTTACATAATGCTTATGGATGTTCCTGTACTACACTGGCAGAGCTGAACACCTGTGACAGAAATCATACGGCACTAAAGTCTTAAAAAATCAGTTGCTGCCCAGATCTTCCGAGAAAAAATTTTACAGAACCATAACTCAGAATATATGATTTTAGTGGTTGCAAGAGTCAAAAAATTGGAACCTTTTACTAATTTAAGCATGTTTACTGCGTTCTTCAATCAGTCCGGTCCCGGCTAGCAGTCCATGGGAGCAATTTTTTCTATTTCTCAAGAGCAATCTGAGCCAGGAAAATCTTATCAACAGCATTCTACCTTACTATAAGTATATTTCCTCACCATATACACTCAAATATTACTGAACATTGCATGTCTAAGTACCACAGCCAAGAACCTAGTTCAAGAAATAGATATGCATTCAATAATTGGGTGACATTTCAAATTCTATGCACAAATAAACCAAAGTTTCAAATTAAACACAGAGCACAGCTAATCTCTATCACAGCTGACTAGATTAATATGCCTGCACTGGTAATAACACTGCAAATGATTTTAAATTCTAAACACAAATCTGGACCTAAAATTAGGATAATCATATAGGAGAGCCAGATAAAGACTCCAAAAATAAAGCTATTAAATAAAGGATCAACATAATTGAAGTACATAAGGAAAACCAACAAAATGGAAAATGAATTCTTAAAAATACTTTCAAATTTACGATTAACCTCTTTAGTCACAAGAATGGTAGGGTAAGAGCCCGATTTATCTTGGCCTAACCCAGTCAGAATAGGTACTTAGCACTGCCACAGAAACAGCCAAATGGCTCACAGCATATTTACTTTTAAACACAGCTGCTACATTTCCTTTGAAAACATAGAATTAATTGTTAAAAAGATATGGATGCTGAAATGGCTCTGCTCAGCAAAGCTGAAATTTATAAGCCTCCAATTTTAAGTAGCTAGAAGGATAAGTCACCTAAAGAATTGTATGTACATGTTTTCTCCATGCAAATTTCAATCCTATGGTGCCAAATGTATCCTTCATATACACATGAAGGTACTGTAATGAGATTTTCACAAGGGTTTCATTAAAAATTTGATAAATACCACCATTAGCCCTGAATAGATCTTTATTTTTAAAATTTCTTCTCCTTTTTGAGGGGAGGGGGTTGTTTTTTTAATTGAGACAGGGTTTCACAATGCAGTTCAGGCTAGCCTTGAACTCACTTATGTGGCCCATGCTGGCCTTGAACTCAAAGTGATCCTCCTGCCTCAGCCTTCCAACTGCTTGTGTTACAGGCGTGTACCACTATGACAGGCAACGCTCAGTAGATCTTCAAAAAGCCCCATTTGCTCTAGTATGTGCCTTGAGGAATCTCCAGATCATAATTTATAACACCTGAGGTTCTGTTTTTTTTTTATTTCCAGCTTGTGTCTCAACAAAATTAGACCAAGTAACTTTTGTTCAGGTATGAAAATATGTCTAGGCCAGGGATTTAGCTCAGTTGGTTAAACGCCTCCCTGGCAAGCTTGAGTTTGTGAGTTTAATCCCTTGTACAAAAAAAAAAGAAAATATGTCTAGCAAGATGGACCCAAGAGGCCAGCTGCAAGATGTTCAAATGCCATCCGCTCCTCCAAACTCAAATTCAAAAGAAGCACCTACACTTTAAGCTCACCTAAACCTGAGATTGCTTTTCAGATCACAAAAACATCTAGTGTGAGCAGAAGGATGAGCTGCAGTTATGCAACTCGCTCAAGGCTGCAAAAATTGTATCAGGGTGAAGGGTTGAATTTTTATTTCTCTTTTGCAATGTCTAAATTTCCATGACTCAAAGGAAAAGCCACCTACTGGTCAATGTAAGAATATAAATTATTAATAAATTTTACTTAAGTTTTACCTGTAGAATATACTCCTTCCTTCACGTTGAAAGGTTGAACCCTCAGGCAAAAGGTATTTATCTGGAATGTTTCAGACACTGAAACAGTCTGCTTTTTGTTGCACATATAAGAACTTCCCAAGGGGGCATCCCAGTAGCTAAGGCTGTTATTTGCAATGCTGAAAACTACAGAAAAAAAAAACTGTTAGCAATTTCTAGATCCCATCAACATCCGAATAGGACAGTCTTGGAGTTTTGTTTTATTTTGTGATGTTAGGGCCTTCACACTGACTTGTATCACTAGTCCTGTTTTGTTTTGTTCTGTTAATCATTTTTAATTTTGAGACAGAATCTTGTTAAGCCATTATTAAGTTGCCTGCTTATAATCACTAGGCTGGTTCCCTTGTCTTTCTATAAATTTTACTACAGTGTAAAATTCAATCACATCCTCATCTATCATCTACAACGATACTGCAAAAGACAGAAAACTGTAATTCTTTTTATTTCCTTTTTCTTTTTTTAGTGCTATTGCAGACTGAACTCAGGGGTACTCTATTAATGATCTATACCCCCAGGCTTTTTTATTTTAAGATAGAGTCTCCTTAAATTGCCCAGGCTGGGCTCAAACTTGCAATCCTCCTGCCTCAGCCTCCTGAGTAATTGAGATTAGATACAGTTACCACCATGCCCAGCTACCATAATTCTAAACTACAGATTAAATTATGGAAAAGGCATACTTTTTAAACAGCATCTTCTGTCCTATTAAATAAGGCTGTTCAGTAATTAAGATAATTGTAGTTTTCTATTCCTTCAAAGCCACTCTTGTCCCCCAGGCCAATGCTTTGCTTACCAGAGCCATTTGCCAAAACTATGCTGGCATTCACTTCCTTCAGATAGAATCGGTTTTCATTTTTCTGTTTGAAAAAGAGCTTCCAGTTAATCAACATATCACAACTGTTTACAGGTATAGTTAATATCTACAGAAGAAAAGCAATTTAGTATTATTACCCAGAAGAGCAGACCATGGATTAGACCTGCGCCAGTCAAATAAATGGCAACTAAGTGAAAGAGAACTCAAAGTGTGACAAAGCCTTTTTCCTCTGCATTTCGCTTTCAAATGTCAGACCCCAAGAGCAGTCCTGTGGTTCTTAAATACCCAGTGAGTCATACCCTACACTTCATCCCCCGTGGCTACACTACCTCTGTCCCAGCTCATGGCAGCCTTGGAACTGGGCTCCCTGCCTGCAGGCCTCCAGCTCTGCTCTTTCCTTTTCACTATTCTCTTTGGTTTGTTCATTGTATTTATTGTTTTTTTCTTGTTGAAATCACTGTCTTAACATTACAGATTTATTTATTTATTTATTTATTTATTTATTTATTTATTGTAGTGCAGAGTATCAAACCCACGGCCTCCAACACACTGCACTAGGCAAGTACTCTACCATTCAACTTTATCTGCAGCCCATTTCCTGATTTTCCTTATCAATATGTAATAAGCATGATGTGTCAATGTGGTTCAGCGTATACATTTCAGTAATGCATATGGGGTGCATTGATCAAATCAAGATAACTGGGATTTCTCTCATGATCATTTTTATTATTTGAAGTACTTGGGATTGAGCTCAGGGTTTTGCACTTGCAGGCAAACTCTAAAGCTGAGTTACAACCTCAGCTCTTTTTATTATTTCTTATTTTGAGACAGGGGCTTGCTAAATTGTACAGACTGATCTCAAACTTTTAAACAACCTTTCTCCTATTTCTTTGTTTTTTTTTTTAAAACAGGGTCTTGCTTTGTGCTTCAGGATGACTTTGAACTCACTATGCAGCCCAAGCTGGCCTCAAACTTGAGGCCATCCTCCTGCCTCAGCCTCCCGATTGCTGAGACTATAGGTGTGTGGCACTATGCCTGGGTCTCCTTGGCACTTCTTGTTTGGAAGCTTCAAATTCATCTCTTTGACTTCTTCATAAATTAGGTTACACTTCATAAGTTAGGGTGCACTACAGTCACCCCCTTGTATTGTGGAATGCCAGAACTTACTCCTTGTGTTTTGGTGGCCAGTATACGATCTTGCTGTTAAGCCTGTCTCTAGATGTCCCCCCTAAAGCCTCATGCAGTCATAGGTGGGCCTTTTCAGAGGTAGCTAAATCTAGAGTATGTGACTGATTCATGGTGCAGTGCTAGGATTAAGAGTGGTGGTTAATAAATCAGTCCACTGATTGGATTGGCACTGCCCTAATCCTTGAATAAAATACAAGGGACAGAAAGAGGCTTGTCTTTCTGTCTTTGCTTGCTTACTTTCTTTTCCTGTCTTCTGCTTGCCCTAAATTGGTTCTCTTCTGTGACGCTCCTCTTCCAACCCACCCTGCCCTGGACCCAGCCGATAATGGGTTGAAATCTCTACAAACCGTGAGCTAAATAAACCTTTCCCCCTTTAACTTTGGGTGTCAGGTATCTTGTTTCAGCAATAACAGAAAAGTGACTAAGACCCTTCCTCTACCTGCTTTCTGTTCCCTATTATTTTCTGATGCACTCAACTGATTTTCCAGTCATTCTAATTGTTTGAATGCTCAGTATGTACAAGGTAACACGTCTAAGTGATGCAGGGAGGTAACAAAATGAGCCAGACTTGAACTTGCCCTTGGAATGTTTGCAAATCTACCTGGGAAGATAAAAATACTAATAATCATATTATAAAGAAGAAAGTAGCAGCCAGATGTTGTACACATTTGCAATTCTAGCACTCAGGAGGCTGAGGCAGGAAGATCAAAGCCACCCTAAGCTACAAAGTAGGTTCAGGGCCAGCCTAAACTGCATAGTGAAACCCTGTCTCTAAAAGAATAAAAAGAAAGTGGTAGCCATGCCTATAATGCCAGAACTCAAGAGGCTGAGGCAGGAGGATTACTGCAAGTTTGAGGCCAGCCTAAACTACATAGCAAGACCCTATGTCAAAAAATAAAATAATCAGACACAAAGAAAAAGTGGCAAGCTAAAAAAGTTGATAGAAAAAAATTATTTCCAATGAGGGAAGGAGCAAAGCAATGCGAGCCTAAGGACAGGACCTTTGGATGAAGCAAGCTTTGAATAGGAAACAAACAGAAAGGAGATTTTCAAAAAAGCCTACCCCATGAGTAAAGGTAATCAGAAAATAAGCACAATCCCAAGTTTGCCAGCATTTGAGAACTTCCTAAGTGCCAGCCAATGTCCTCAAGTCTTTACATAGAACATTAAATAATTACCATAATCTGTTAGCATCTCCATTTTGAGATGGAGGAATTCTCAGCCAGTGATGATTAGGGACAGCTCCCTCAGCTACAGGATTAGGAGTCAGGGAGCTGGGATTTAAGCCCCAGGAGATCTGGTTGCAGAGCCCTGAACCAGTTACTGCTGCTGTGTTCTGCCACATCAACAAGATGTACACAGTGGGCAGGGTGATGATGATGGTGACAGAAGTGTAATGCTCATGGAGAGGGAGTGAAGAAAGAAAGGCTGCAGATGCATGATGCATCACATGGGGTAACAGGAACCTGCAATGCCCTGTATGGTGTTTAGATGTTATCTTGTTGGCAAAATAATTACTGAGGATTTCTGAGGAAGAGCTTAGCTTCTGGAAGATTAAGCTGAGGGAGATGAGGAGTTGAGATGAGGCAGGAGGCTACTGCAACCAGACCAAAAGCAGAGGGGAGTGAAAAGGAGGGGACAGACTCGTGGGAAATCTCATAAAGCACAGAGGAGGACTTACTGCCCTCTTGGCATCCCTCTTCTGCCTAGGCAACGTTTTGCCTTGGCATCTGAGGCTGGTCCCAACTATAGCCCCGTCCTTCCACTAACCACGCTGCATGCGTGCTTCTCCAGCTGGTTCTGAACACGTTCCTTTACCCAAGGGCAACCTGCACTTTTCCATGTACTCCCCTTATCTCCATATGGATGAATTTTATTGACCTCAAAGACTCAGGTCAAATGCCATCTCTTCCCAACCTTCCTGACCCTCCCTACCCTGTGATCCCACAGCTCTACATGTGCCTGCCTCAGCAGCTTCCTTCCCACAGAAAACAGAAACAGAGGCCTGAACATGGCAGTCACTCGGGCCTTCACCAAAGTGGTGACTGTGCATGTGTTTCTAGCTTTACCACTTAAGTCCGCACTCCTTAAGAACACAAGTTTCTGGCCAGACATTTAGCTCTGCAGCATAAGTGCCTGCCTTGCATGCACATAGTCATGAATTCGATCCCTAGGCACCAATGGAAAAAAAAAAAAAGAACACAAGTTTCTTTCTTTATATGCCACCACGGTAGCCTACACATGGCACGCCTAAATGCTAGAAAGTCTCCCAAGGATCATGGATCAGCACAGGAGTGAAGCCAATGAAGCCCCCAATTCTGCTAATATTACAGTGTTTTTTTGATTTTCCAAATTACCTGTAACATGGTTAAAATGTCACTATCTAATATTTCATATTTTAATAGCCTGGTGAGCAAAATAAATGTTGTCATTGTTAATATTCAATGTTTTTCCACGACAGTCAAAGAAGCCCACCACAGATGGAAAGATCAGATTCCATCACTCGAAAGGAAATACTACTTTCCTTGTTTTTACTGACCAAAGGCATGCTCTAATGTAGATAAGAGGACAAGTTTTTATTTTTGAGGGGGTTTTTTTTGGTTTTGTTCTTTTGTTTTTTACCAGTACAGGGCAGGGAACCCAGGGCCCCACAAATATTAGGAGAGCTTTTCCACTGAGCTACACTCTCAGCCTGAAGAAGACAAGTTTTCGTGGTCTTTGAGACATGGTGTCACTATGTAGTCCGTGGCCTTGAACTTACTACTAGCCCACACTAGTTTCAAACTCAGGCAATCCTGTCTCAGCCTCCCAAGTGCTGAGATTACAGGGGTGTGCCACCATGCCCAGCTAAGAAGACAAGTTTAATTACACATTTTCACACCTTTTTTTAATGGCATCGGGGATGCAACGTGGGGCCTTGCATGTGCTAAGCAAGCACTCTACCAGACAGGCATACCCTCAGCCAAAATAGACATTTGAAATAGTAATTCACTAAGGATGTATGAAACACAGCAGAGGAATTATCTGGATATTGGGAAAAGGAAAATTTTTGTAAACCTTTCTAAAATATAACCCTCAATTACTCAATATATATTCTAGATGGAAGTATTTAGTCAAGATACAAGTTTATATATGAAATAACAACTGCTTTTTACATATCAGATGTTGAGACTATTACACCATCTCTAAATATGGTAATCTGACTGAAAAGTAGAACTGGTTCTTGTCCAATGGTACAAAAGCTCTTAGTTGGGAGAACTCCTGGTAATCAACATTTTCTGTCCCCCACAGCTACCCACTATTCTTCCTTCCCATTTGTTGCAACATGTACATACATTTCCCTTCACAAAAATGTATGAAGATAGTAAATGTTTCCAAGGTGGAAGTAAAGGTCCTCAATGATTAACTTTCACTAACAAGAAGTAGAACAGGTATGCTTAATCTGTAATGTTGTGTTTAGAGCTCGACTCTTAACAGCAACATTAACAACAAAAACCTGAATTCTGACATTATAAGCTACCCTGATTTAATGAATTAATACAAGTACTTACAGAGTCTTGTGTATAGTAAGTACAATCATCCCTCAGTATTCTTTTTGGTGGCGGTGAGATTTTGAGACAGGGTCTCATTATGCAGTTCAGCCTGGCCTTTAACTCACTATGTATCCCAGGCTGACCTCAAACTCACAGTGATCCTCCTGTCTCAGCCTCTGAGCCTGTGCCGCCACACCTGGCTTCCTTCGTATTTTTGATCTACGGTTAGCTGAATCCATGGATGCAGAAACCACAGATACAAAGGGACAAATGTTCTCAATATTATTATTATTATTAGCTGTTATTATTACACTAATATAAACAGTATTACCTCTAGAAAGTCTAAAACTATTATACCAAACAAACATGAGGGTTGTCTAACCAGTAAGAGAAAAATAGCACAGGAGTTTCTTACATGTGGATAGCACACAGGTAGTTCTTTAACGTAATTTTTCCCCCTACCCTAGTCTACATGATGGCAGAACGGCCACTGTTGGTGAACATTACTAAAGGAATCCAGCCCACAGCACATGAAGCAGACTCCGAGAAATGAACAAGGATCAGTGGACTACAATTCACTACATACAGTTGTAATGGAAAACGAAGCTAACCTCTCTCTCACACACTAGACTTTCAGATATGGCTTTCTGAGACCACCATCTAATGCTTAGAAAAATGTGTTACTCACCACGGCAAAGACAAAGTCCAAATACTTAATGTAACTGTTGCTCAGCCTAAGCTGAGCTGTCTTTGGCTGGCAGCTGCCAGTGAAGCCAGTTGTGTTGGGGTTGATGTTAATAACTGAAGCAACCTGCAGGGGAAGGAGAGAAAGTACAGATTAACTATGTAAATTGACAGCAAAGCCTTATACTCTAACAAGGTCAACTTCAATGCAGAACAAAAACTGCTTGGTTTGGAAACAAATTCATGGTGTGTTACTTTCAAACCAACTTGGCATGGGCCCTCAAGCTGTGACGACAACAACAACAAGAAAGCCTCCTCAGGAATGAGCCAAATGTAAACACACATTTTTCCAGAGCACAAGAACCATCTGTCTAGTTCGTTTCCATCATGGGGAAATGTGATTCAGTTGCTGGCACACCCTTTGGAGCCCCCACAGACCACTGCATGGAACAGCCAGAGACAGCTGCACTGCTCGTGTACATCAGCCTACAGTTTATTTCAGGTTAAAGTGAGTGAAGGGGTTACACTTCTTGTTTTGGCAGTTCTAGGGATCAAAGTCTGGGCCTCAAGTGTGCTAGGCAAATGTTTTACCACTGAATTTCATCTCCTTCCAGCCCAGAAAGTGTATTTTTAAACAGAATGAATAAAATAAACCTGAACTATGTGTAGTATGATCTATTGAAGACAAACGGAATCTAAACCCCAGAGTGCTTTCAACTGTCAGGTTTTATGCTGGCTGAGACAACACCCTACCAGTGACATTAAGTCTTCACAGCTCTCCTACCTTCAAACTCACCAAAATTCAGCCAGTCAACATCAAATGCCCACTTTAAAGTGGAATCTTGCTAGTAACACTGCTGTTGAGTAGACAATAGGATACACGGTACTTGGTAAAAGTGCAGAAGCATGTATGGTTGAAGGCTGATGAGCATACCTGATCTTGAGAGATGTTCAGCTGCAGCCCCATGGTGGCCAGCAGGCATGTGCTATTGCCCTTAGTCACTGAATAGTTGCCAACTTTGGGCTTTTCCTTTTGAGTGGGTGTTGTGGTAGATGCGGGCACAATGGTGGGTGCTGCTGTTGTAAGTCTTCTGTCTTTATTACACACGAATTCTAAAACAAGCAAACAGGACAAAATAAAGGTCTTTCTCTTCATTCATTAATTAGGCCAGGGAAGCGCAAAATATTTTCCACAATAGAAGTCTGAGGGTTCATTAGGAGGAGAAAGGAATATCCTCTTAATACATTTTAAGCTAAACAAGACAAGTTATTAAACTGCTGCTTCCTATCTAGTCCAGTGACTCAGCAGACATATTCAAGACACTTCCAAAGGTCTACCTCCCCACAGGTGGCCAAACCCCTAGAATGCCTTTATTCCAAAGAATTCTACCTACCCCTGATGTGAAATTTAGGGATTTAAATCTGAAAATATTTAACCCCTACTTCTTTCACCTTCTTCCTTCCCACATACAACCACTATAAGGAAGGATACTGTTCACTAGAAAAAGTTTAGAAATCATTTAGGATTTGTTTTTTGAGAGAGGGTCTCACTATGTAGTACAAGCTGGACTTGAAGTCACTTATGTAGCCTAAACTGGCCTCACAACTCATTAGAATCTTACTGCCTCAGCCTCAAGTGCTGGGATCACAGTCCCATGCCACCAGGCCCAAGATTCATTGAGGATTTAGATACAATGAGCCTTTTATTTATTTTTCTTTTTTTTAAGACAGGATTTCATCATGCAGTTTAGGCTGGGCTTGAGCTCACTTTGTAGCCCAGGCTGGTGGTCTCTGACTCACAAAGTCTCCTGCCTCAACTCCCAAGTGCTGGGATTCTAGGCATGCACCACCATGCCCAGCTAAAGCACCTTTCATTTACTACCCCTATAGCAAATCATGTGCATTTCTACTTCTTAGAAGTGTTAATAGCTTATCAGGACTGGTGAATGAGAAACTATCAAATTCCCATCAAGTTGCACAGAAATTGTAAAACTGATTTACACAAGGAAAGATTAGAACACAAATTGAATGTCTAAGCTTTGGTCTTGGAACTGCTAAGGAGCAGATTATCAAGCTAGTGGAGGATCTTTTCAAGACAAAATTAGGTTGTATCAACTAATGGAAACATTACAGGTAGAACTTTTTAAAAGACCACATGTGTATCAAACTTTAAACTGCAACTTCCCACAGGAATTGCAATTAGTCACAAAAACTTTCCAGGCTGGTGGAAGCTACACTCAAGCCTTAATCTGTAGGTCCTTTCAGATACTGACCTCAATGAGCACCACCTGGTATACTCATAAATTAGGACTTAAGTACAGAAACAAGTACTTTTAGCGCTTACCTTTTCTGCTTACTGTGCCATTTTGGACAAAAGCTTGAACAAGAATACTCCAATAGTGCTGGATAACATCCTTCTTTTCATAAGTTAATAAACTATTGCATCTAAAGATGTCATTCAATGGAATTTTGACTGCCACAGAATCAAAGACAGTAACAATCCCTATAAAACAAAATTCACAATGGCCGTTTGCAAGAGGGTGGGAAAAAGTGATAACATAAATAAATGTATAAGCTCTCTTCCTCCCTGCCGGCTCTACCCCAAGCCCAAAGTGACAAGGGTTGTAACATCCTGATGAGAACCACAAATGCACTGTGGCTAAAACAGAGCACAGGGAGGAAGAAGCAATGGAAACTAAGAAGAGAAGATGAATCATGTTGGTTTCACTTTTAAGCATCTTCTATCACCCAACCATAATGTGGTTTTCTTTGTTACCAATGGCGGGCTTACCTTCAAATGTATTTTCATCAGTCCATATTTGCAGTACATGATTGCATCCCTCAGAGGGGGGTTGGCACATGCACATTATACATCTTTATTCTTATTCTTCTTCCTCCCCCATTACTTTCAAATTTCAAAGCAGGAAATAAGTCTAGTTATATGATTTACTTTAAGGAAGATTATCAAACCGGAATAGAAGAAACCTTTTATGGGATGTCAGCTAAGAAGGAAACCATGTATAAGGCCAGTGACCTGGTGATGGTGAAACGTGAGAGGAGTTTGCCTGCACTAAGATGGGGAAGGCAGCAGGAAGAAAGCAAGGAAGGCAAACTGAAAACACAGAAGTCAGAATACCAGGACTCAGTGGCTATGAATAGGGAGGAAAGCAATGAAGTCTCCATGGATTGTATAGCAAATCCTTCTTTTTACACTACTATCAAAAGTAAGTTATACCAACTCTAATGAGCTTACAGGGTCTCTGCCTGGATGGAATTTAAAGACCATTACATTTCAGAAAATCTTCAGAAGGCAAAAGGTTGCGGCCAATCTGCACCAAGTTTTTATTAGAATGCTGATAGGGGAACTTCAAAGGACTAAGATCACACATATCAAAATGGCTTAGTTTCTTTTTGAAGTAGTTAAGAAAGGAAGATATTTTCAAAGTCATTAATACAGGCTTCCTTCTGTGCCTGAGTCAGGTAGCATAGCAGCTATTTTAATACTACATTGGCACCCCCTAATGGTCAAAATAATTTTTTTTGGACACAGGGTCTCCCTATGTAGTGCAGACTGGCCTTGAACACGTGGTGATTCTCCTGCCTCAGCCTCCCAAGTGCTGGAATTACAGGCATGCACCACCACGGCCAGCTCAAAAGAATTATTTAAACCAATGAACAAGAACATTTTCCTAAAACTGTTTTTTAACTTAACAAAAATGATCAGACATGGAAATTGAAACAGATTGGATTGGAACAGATATGAATACAGACAGACCACAAAAACAAGTAAGTAAAACAAGAGTTGTATCTAGGTATGGTGGTACACACCTGTGATTCCCAGAACTCTGGGAGGCAGAGGCAGGAGGATCTAAAGTCCAAAACTAGCCTGGGCAATTTAGTAAATGAGTAACTGTCTCAAAATTTAAAAATCAAAAGGCAGAAAAGGAGGGAGGGAAGAAGGAAGTAAGCAGAGAGAAAGATGGAAGGAATGAATAAAAGAAGGTGTCTGGGGAAACAGTTCAGTTTGAAAGCCCTAGGGTTCTACCCTCAGTAACCCCCTCATTTAAAAGAGCTGCAAACATAATGAGGTTAAACCATGAAACTGTGCTTTATAAAGCATTTATTGTTTATGAATATGAACGCATGTAGTAAAATACACACACATGGCAGGAAGGCTGTGTACAGCCCAAAGTCATGAGAGTAGTTTCTTCTAGTGGGCAGCAGGGAAAAACAACTTGGAAGTGAGGATAAAAGGGATCTCAAATGTATCCGTAAGGTTTTTTTTAATAAACAATGACTGACCAAACATTAAAATGGCATTTATTAATTCTGGGTAATGAGCATTATGGATCTGCTGTTCTCTGTACTTCTATTTTCTTTTTAGACAAGGTCTGACTGTGTAATCCAGGCTAGCCTTGAACTCACTTTGTAGCCCAGGCTGGCCTCAAACTCACAGTGATTCTCCTGCCTCAGCCTCCTGAGTGTTCAGCATCATGTTTTAATCATGGGAATATTTTTAAAAAGGAAAAAGAAGCTTTCAAAGTTACTTCAATTATCAGATGCTTGAAAGTACATTAGTATTTTTAAATAATGAATGATTTCAAAGCAATTATGAACTGTACATTTATTAAGGAAGCTGTTTTAAATTCTAAATAGTTTCAAATATCTTATTACACAGAAGCTAGTGATAGAGGATGGGTATGGTGGTGCACACCCATATTCCCAGCACTCAGGAGCCTGAGGCAGGAGAATCACTGAGACTTCAAGGCCAGTCTGGGCTACATAGTGAGTTTAAGACCAGTCTGAATTGCATAGTGAGACCTTGTGTCAAAAAAGTCTCCCATAAATGACACTTTCTCTTCTTAAAATACCATTCCCTGGCTTAAAAAAACCCTGAACTGGCTCCCCATTCCTACTCAGTCAACCTAAATGTCTCTCCTTGACTTGAGACACCCTGTAATTCAGACCCACTGCACTTAGCCAAACTTTCTTCTCCTGCTATACACAGCCTGTTTTTTAAGAGAAAACACAGCCTGTTTTTTTAAGAGAAAAAAAGTTCAAAACAATTAGAGGATAACATTGGTTAATACAGCACATATTGTTATCTTCAAACCAGTTACTCAGAGTACCAGCTATCTGCCTTTAATTGCCCGAATACTAGCACAAACCTTTCTCTTTAATGAACTCAGAGCAATCAGTAGTATAACTACCTTAACTATCATACATACATACATACACGTATTATTTCTTCCAGCTTCTCACACTAGGACAATATGATGTTTATACATGCACCTCTGATTTATTTCACTTATGAGTATGGTCTCAAGTTACAGCTTCTGTTTTAGTCAGGCACCTCTCTGATTGCTGCTGCACAAGCTATGCTTCCCCCTGCTGGAAATTCCTCAGTTTACTGAAACTCTAGTATTAGCTTTCCTTATATTGTCAGAAAAGATATACGAACTCTCCATCCCCTCAAACAAAAACATAAAAAAAGGCCGCACTCAGTATTTGCCAATTTTCCATATGACTTGAAAACACAATTTACCTTTGCCTTTCCAACTGATTTCCAAGCTCCTTACAAGTGAGGGGCAAATCTTACCCTAATTCTCAAAGACAATGCAGGGCACAAAGATAAATATGGAAGATAAGTCAATACCTATTTGCTTTAGTTATCCTCTCAAACTAAGAGCTTAATGAAGGAAAATCAGGATTCAATTCAAGTTTCAGCCTGTTTCTAGCTCCCAACTTTTATGCGAGCTCATTCACTTATTGGTCTTCAACTATGATGTTATGATACCCGTAGGTCCAAATCAGTTATTAATCCCCAGTCTGGGCAACTAATGTCGATCTACCTATAATTCTGGAGTCAGAATGAAACCATCTGTGTGAAGAGGCAAGATACAACAGATACCAATGTTAACCCAATCTCCATGGAGGCAGCAGAAAAGAATGACAGTACATCCCTAGTTACTCCAGTTATTAATCCCCAGTCTGGGCAACTAATGTTGCTCTACCTATAATTCTGGAGTCAGAATGAAACCATCTGTGTGAAGAGGCAAGATACAACAGACACCAATATTAACCCAATCTCCATGGAGGCAGCAGAAAAGAATGACAGTACATCCCTAGTTACTCCAGAATCTCCACTAGCCATACTGTCAATCTATTTCCCAGGTGTGCACATCAGTTCTGAGAATTACAAGAATGACCTAATCACCAATGCCTTCCCAAGTTCATTTGGACCTGAAATTGTTTCAAAATAGCAGCAAATGTTGACTCTAGTCGTTTTAACCTTCACTTACTTTTTAGTCAAAATCTTATCTAAATGCTAAAAGAATCTAAAGATGATGGATTTCTTCTAGCCTCAGGTTACTGAACTGGTACACATTTAAAATAGTAATTAAGAAAGCATTTCCCCATTTACTCAACATTTGTTGATTGTCCACTATTGAACAAAATAGATAATAGTATGGGGGGCTGAGGATTTAGCTCAGCAGTATAAAAGTGCCTGCCTGGCAAGCACAAGGCCGTGAGTTCTATCCCCGGTACAAAGAAAAAAGAAAAAAAGATAATAACAGTATGTGAATTCTGTAGCTCAGTGAACTTTGGTGCAAACACCTGTGGCTCATGCATTTACTAAATTTGTGGTCTTGAAGAAAGTCACTTAATGTCATCCAACCTCATTCCCTTTTGCCTATAAAACTGAGATAATATCTGCTTCCCAGAATCTGCTGTTAAGGAATGAGATGCTTCAGCATACTTCCAGTAGCAAGTCAGTGATACAGAGTACAGCGCTCAGCAATGGCAGTTTTACTGTGTCCTGCCTCAACCTCAGTTCTGCATGGGGTCAGGGTGAGAGGGAGGGTAAACAAAGGCAGGAAGTTTCCATTTTACTTAGGAAGACAGACATGCATAACGATTTTTAAATTGTTTACATTTTTACTATTAACACAAAGTTAGAGAACATAACACAAATCCAATTCTTAAGATTACCTTTATCTTTAGCATCAGGAAATGTTGTGTTGTCCCTGGTGTCGTAGGAAAATGAGATGCTGTCAATTAAGTAATTAGGTACCTCCTTGGTAAAATTCACAATCCAAGAGAAACCAGATTGAAACTGCACAGCTATTTTGGGACCACTGTGGTCATTCCCACAATTGCTTCCATTATATGTCACATTGTCAAAGGCTGAAATGGTTACAGTGTTCTAAAAGAAAAAGGAGTTCAGAGGTAAGAAACAACACTGGGGAGACTAACTGTGTATGCAATATCAGTCTACATCACCCATTCCCCACAGACAGGTTTGCTTGGGCCAAATGTATTGTGTAATCAAGCCTCAGATTCTTCAGCCACACACACATTTTTTTGAAGACAAGGTCTTGCTCTGTAGTTCAGCTTGACCTTGAACTCACTTTGTAACCCAGGTTGTCCTCAAACTCACAGTGATCCTCCTTCTTCACCCTCTGAGTGCTAGGATCAAAGGCATGGAGGTACATACATACTTTTTGTATGTTAAAAAAAAGAAAAACTGGCCTGAAGTGCCATTCTTTAGGTGACTGAAGGCTAAAGAAAGATTCATCCCAACCCTAAATAGAATACAACACGTATAAAGAATATGTTTGTTAAGAACAGTTTCAATGTTAAGTCAGTTAACATGAAAACTTATTTTTACAAATGTATCCAAAGGCTTTATTAAATTACTACTATAAAGTTAAAATAAAAAGTTACTTACATTAGTTTTGTTTGTAGTTCCATACTGTATTGTGAAATTCATCTGCCATTTTGCGTATAGGCAAGTAGCTTTTTCAGAATTTGTCAAATTAAGTTCCAATGCATAAGACTGGGCAGCCCCTGGATTTATTTAAAAAAAATTAATTATACTACAAAAATGACATAATTTTTTTAAAAAAGTTATATCCACTAAAGAAGTTCAACCAGCTCTAAAATGAAAGTACTTTTAAACACACTATATATGGTATTCCGGTGATAGTTTTTCTTTGCAATCTTTAACAGAACCCTATTAATTAAGGGACCAGTTTCTCTTCCCCTAAGAACAGTTGGTTCTTAGACCTGGAATGCTTACAGAATGGTACAGACTGGTGACACTGACCTTCTGCCTCCTGATAATCACTGCCACATTCATCTGTGCTGTTCTAGTTTTTAGGTAGTTTGATTTTTGAGGTTTTCAAAGTAAATTAGGTAAGGGAAAGCTTGGAAAGGATTTTCCTGCTTCTCTCAAACCAGCAGGTAAAACTCTCTATACAAAACTGACAGTGAAACAGATGTTCTATGATCTCCCTGTCTCAAATCTTTTGCCAAGCGATGCAAACTAGGAGCCCCAGATGTCCCTCTAAATGATTTCATTCTGATGTGATCATATGCGGGAGAGCTCTTTATGCAAATGTACCATGTAACCAAAGAAGCAGCACTGCAAGGAGCTGTTAGATCTGTGTAAGAAAAGGGTCATTCCAACTGGGCATGGCAGCGCACACCTGCAATTGCTGCACTTGAGAAGCTGAATAGGGAGGATCACTGTGAGTTCAAGGTCAACTTGAACTACATAGTGAGACCCTGTATTTAAAAAAAAAAAAAAGAGCCGGGCATGGTGGTGATGGTGGTGTGCTCCTATAATCCCAGCACTCAGGAGGTTGAGGCAGGTGGATCCTTTCAAGTTCAAGACCAGCCTGGGCTACAAAGGGAGACCAAGGCCAGCCTAAATGCCATGAGACCCTGTCTCAAAAAGATAAAAAGAATTTTAAAAATTAGAAAAGAAAAACGCTTTTCCTTAAAATGCAAAGTTCTTTTGTTTCCCTTTAAAATCTCTCTTGAGTTGGTAAAAGAGGTCCTGAGTTCAATTCCTAAAAAAACAAACAAAAACCTGTCATCTAAACTCTGACTAGAAAGACTGAGGAATCTTTTGACATGGACTCAAAATTATTCAACTTGCTTCAGTGACTTTGAGACTCTTTAGTTAACTTGATTCTAATCTACACTTAAACACAGGAACATTACCTATTAAACTGAAAAGTCCAAAGCTTCAAAATACTAACACAGAGAGGGAAATATTCCAGCAAACACACCTGCAGCATAAACAATGGGCAACCATCTAAGGATTTTCTTCACTCTTCGCCTGAGGGGGAAGCTATTTCCTGTTAAGATAGCTGCATAGCATTTAATGATATCTGGGCAAGCCAGTGTCACGTACAGGTAGGGACACGCAGCAGAATGTAGAGAACAGAATGTAGAGAACGAAACCCTAAGAGGAATATTCAGCAGGCTTGCCTCAGCAATTCAAGCGGTTCACAAAAGCCGATCTCCTTGCTGCATAGCCCCAGTGCCTTAGCAAGCCCGAACAGTACATGAAAGCTTGTGATTACTGATGGTGACTAAATGTATTGTCTAAGGCTCAAAAAACCTTGTGAGACCTAAGTAGTTTTTATTGACATTATTTTCTAAGTACAATATGGAATGGACCTGTCATGCAAATCCAAAGCTGCCTTGCAATGATGCAGAGAACCCCAACTTATAATTTTTTTAATCAATCAAAGTTTTTTGTTTCACATGCTGTCTCACTCAGTGTGGCTTAAAGTCCCTGGCTTCTGAGGTATCCTTGCATGCCTGAGATATATCGATCATAAGGAATGGTCATTGTGAGACAGTACATGTATGGATTTGATTTGCTAGTATTTTATTGAGAATTTTTGTATCTATGTATATTAGAGACACTGGTCTAGAGTTTTTTGTGTTCTTTGTTTGCAGTACTAAGGATTGGGCCCAGGCACTGTGTATGCTTAGAAAACATTCTACCACTGATCCACACTCCTAAGCAACCCTTCTAAAAATTTTATTTTGAGCCGAGTGTGGTGGTACACACATGTGATCTCAGCACTTCAGAGGCCAGGGCAGGTGGATCAAGAGTTTGAGGCCAGACTAAACTACATAGTGAGATCTTGTCTCAAAAAAGCCAGCCAACCAACCAAATAAATATATGAATGAATGAATGAATGAATGAATGAATGAATGAATAAATAAATAAATAAATAAATAAATAAAATGTATTTAGAGACAGTCTCACGTAAGTTGCCCAGGTTGGCTTCAAACTTTCAGTCTTCCCACATCAGAATCCTGAGTAGCTGGGATTACAGGCATGTACCACCACCCTCTAAAACAATTAAGTTTAAATAAAAAATAAGTAAAGCCCTTAAGCTTCAACATAGTCTCCTCCTATTTAAAGCTTTTTTTCTTTTTTTTTTTTTTTCTTTTTTGGTACCAGGGATCGAATTCACAACCTTGCGCTTGGCCAGGCATACACCACTGAGCTAAATCCCCCAGCCCTAAAACTTTTTTTCTGTATTTAAAACTATTAATAACCAAGAAAAGTCTTTCACATGTTAATAATTACTTTCCAAACATAATAGAGGAGCAGGAAGACAACTGTATAAAACAGTAATAGCAAAGAAGTGTTCGCAGGTGGGAAGACATGCAGCTTTCTGAAGCACAAGGCACAGGCTCTGGTCACAGCTACTGCATGCAAGCAGATTCCAGGGAGTCTTTACTTGGTCTGTATCTGCTACTGTGAATACCCTGAGGGCCCCATGAGCTCACTCTCTCCCCTTCAAAGCCTTTTCACCTCTGATCCTGGTCTCTGGCATCCTGCTACACAGGGATCACTTTCAGTCTAATACCTATGACCTCAAAGGCAACAATTTCAAAACTAAAACCCACTCTCTAGATGAAAGGCAGGGCCAGTAACTCTGGCTCAGATGATTTGGAAAGAGCTTCAACCTCACTGTCTTCATGAAGTCCTACTGATTTTTTCCTTCAAATTCTCTTACGTCCTTTTTTCACATTTCATTTCTACTCCCATCTACCACACCACCTCTAAATTACTACAGGTACCTCCTCGATGCCTCCAAAAGTACTGGCAGATTAGCAGTCCTTAAGTACCACTGCCTCTTAGTTCTCTTATTCAAAACCTTTTACTGGCTCCCAAATTCCCATATTCAATTCCTCCCCCTGACTTTTAAAGTAACCCTTCATCTTGTCCTATCCTAGTCCTCCGCAGTCTCTCAAACCATTTTCCCAGAACACACCCTTTAATCTGGTTACACTTGGTTGCGCTGCACCTGAACGCCACATTCTCTTCAACTTCTACCTCTACCTGTCCATTGTTCCTAACATTGAAATCCACATCTTACTGACTTTTTAAATGTTCACCTCAAAGATATCCCTCTCTGCAAAGGAAAAAATGGTAACAAAGTTTTTGTAAATAGGGAGGGGAAGAGTTGAAGGGAGGAGAAAAGAATGGGAGAAAAAGGAATCTAGATATATCCTGTGATGACTAATCAATACGTATACCTAAAATGCACCAATAAACTTGAGTAATTAAAAAAAGATGCCCCTTTTTATGGCTGCCCAAAGTATAAAACACCAACCTGCCAAATGGGTTTCAATGTCTGGCTGATACCACTGCCCACTGCAAAAGCTGGCCATCTGCCTTCCCATTCTCCTTCCAGCAAGGAAGGGAGCCTATGCTACATGCTGTCTAACAAAGGTGTCCACCCCAGACTTCAATTTTTTTGAGACAGGGTCTCACTATGTTGTCCAGGCTGGTCTTGAACTTGTGGGTTTAAGTAATCCTCCCAAGTAGCTGGCACCACAGCATGTGCTACCCTGCCAGCTCACCCCAGCTTTAATAGAGGGCTCAAATGCAGTGAGAAATGGAAGGGGCAAGGAAAAAAAACGCATTAGGATCAGGTGTCCGGGCAGCAAATTGGCAGTGGCCAGTGGGGAAAGCTGCCGTTTCCTGCTTGGCAGTGGTAGTGTGGTAGTGGCATGGCTTGAGGTAGTAAATCAGGCTTTGAGATACACCGCCAGAGACACCAGCTGTTCTGAGTCATCTAATACACACATGTATAAAGTAAACATGTTATTGATTATACAGAAAAGTGCACAGTATGACACATAAGGGAAAAGTGTATACAACATTAAATATACAGATCAAAGAACTGTCATAAATACACCCACCTAGTGTCAAGAAACCAAGCACTGAAAGAAGCTCTCAGTATCTGATGGGGATTGGTTCTAGGACACTCATGGATACCAAAAATCTATAAATGGTTCCAGTCTCTCATATCAAATTGTGTAGTATTGGCAGACAACCTATACCCTTCTTTAAATCATCCCCAGGTAACTTATAATACCTAACAAAATGTAAATGATAAATGGTAGGTGTACCATTTAGGAAATAAAAGACAATAAATATATATTTAGTATAAATCCAATATTTTCTCCTAATATTTCTGATCAATGTTAGGTTAAATCTGTGAATGTGAAATTTGTAGACAAGAAGTGGTAACTATTCCCTCACTCTGTCTCTATTTTATTCGTCTTTTTGAGAAAGGGTCTCGCCATGCAGTGCAGGCTGGCCTTGAGCTCACATTGTAGCCCAGGCTGGTCTCAAACATGCAGTGATCCTCCTGCCTCAGCCTCCTGAGTGTTGGGATTACAGGCTGGAATTACAGGTGTGCACCACCACATCCAGTTCTGTTTTATTTTTTGTATGTTTGTTTTACCATCATCCTGATTTCTAACAGCATATATTTAATCTTTTCTGTCTGGCTCTTTTTACTCAATATTATATTTTGTGAGATTCACCCATGCTGCGCATAATTGCAATGTATTTTTCCTTACTGCTGTATAGCATAAGTTTCCACTTTGACTCTATTCTAAATGTAGCTGTAAACATTCTTGCATGGACTGGGAAATGTGGTGTGTGCACTGGCGTGTGTTTCTTAGATTTATAGATATCTAGCAATCAAACTGGCAGATCAAAGGGTATGAAATATTTTACAATAACATTTTTAGTACATTTCTTTCTACTTAAATCAATGAGATTTTATTCCTCTTGCTTAAAATCAAGAACCAAAACATTTTTCAGTAACCATTTTTTCAAAACTTTTCTTAATATAGAAGCACCCAAAGCACACTGATAACTCAAATTCCCACATTTCAGTATATTCTACACTATCCTGAATTATTCAAAGTTGCTTTTTTTTTTCAAAAAGGACTTTATTTGTAAAAAGCCAAAGGTTCCCCTAGGAAAACAGGACAGGCAGGCTGGCTTCACAGGAGTCAGGGCATTTGGGCAGATGTGCTTGGGGGGCACACTCAAAGTCTCTGTTACCCTGGACTGCCTCAGGAACAGATGACACTGGCTCAAAGATGGGGTAAGCTTCAGGGGCCTCAGCTTCCAGGAGTTCTATCTAGGCAGGTTTCTCCTTGGTCAGGACTGTATTCAAAGTTGTTTTATGCCAGTAAATCCTGTTTCTCACTGTCAAAAGCTCCAAAACAGCAGTTTCCAACTGTCATATCACAACAAACTAGTGTGCTATGGAAAAACTACAATTTACACCAAGTAATTCTTTACCAATAAAAAGTAGCAAAGTCTAAATGAATGAAATACATGGACAGACTCAAGATTTTCTTTTGACAAGGTTTCTGTCACTCACTTGGTCACTCATTTGAATTCCAGTATCTCCCTTAATCTGATGATCCCATCCCCAGAATGTCTTTTATATGAATGTCATCTGTCAGGAGTGTCATGGTTGAGAAGACCAGGTCTATTACTTTTCCTCTATCTCCTATCATTCCTAGTAGTGCTGAATATGTATTAGACTTCCAAATAAATACTGATTGATTACATCAAGGTAAAAATGCCCTGCAGTAAGGATCTGAACAGTTTAATTACAGGAAAGCCAGTCCTTCAATGCTTTCAAATCATGCATCTGTCAGTCTTCTGGCTACACCCTAAAACCTCTTGTCAGTTTTCTCAATAAATTTTGACATGAATTTCAAGTTAGGAATAACACTTAGGTAAAAAGTCTTTAGCATAAGATTTCCATCCTTACTGCTTTGCTTGATGTTAGAATAGCCAAAATGTATTTGCTTAAAAGCTTTTATGATATTAAAAAGCCAAAGCTGAATCATACCACAGTATATTATTATGGAGCTGAGAATTTATTCTCTAAAGAAAAGTCATGCCCCCAAATCGATATTCTTGAATTTCAAATATCCTCTCAATTCTGTTTCCAAAAGGTCATTTATAGATTATTTTAGAACTCAGAGCTTATTTGTCCAAGCAAAAAGTGAGTGGATTTTTACAAGTTTGACTTGAAGTCTAACTGAAAAAATATACTCATCTAGAAACAAAACTGGAAGCAAAGAAAGAGGGTAAAACTAGTGACAAAATAAAGTCAATAAAAAAACAATGACCTAAGAAAACAATATAAAGAAGTGATTCCCAGCACCCATCCCTGGAGGTGAACAGCCAGAATTCAAATCAGGCAGCCTCACTTACTAGCTGTGAGACTTTGGGCAGGGTATCTTTGCTGAGAATTGCACAATAGTGTATGCATCTCTAATAGGTTCTGTGAATGCATATTATCCCTTCAGAGCTAAGAGAACTTTGCCAAGCAAGTTAGAGATTCCAGTTTACATGTCTTTCCAGTAAACACAGTACCTAAAAGGATCCCTCCTTATTTTTAGGTATATGTTTACTTTCACCTTATTGTATTATGGACACTTGTCCTCAACTTTATAGATTCAGAATGATGCTGGCACTGGGTGTGGTGGTGCACACCTGTAATTCCAGAACTCTGGAGGCTGAAGCAGGAGGATCATTTTGAGTTCCAGGCCAGCCTGAAATGTAGTGTGAAACCCTGTCTCAAAAAAAAAAAGACAATAGAATTATGGTAGCAAAAAATCCTTTTTAAAAAATTCTTAAAAAAAAAAAAGAGCCAGGGATTTAGCTCAGTGTTATAAGCGCCTGCCTGGGAAGCACGAGGTCATGAGTTCGATCCCCAGTACAAAAAAAAAAAAAAAAAAAACAAGACAGCCAAGCATGATGGCATAAACCTATAATCCAGCACTTGGGAGGCCCAGGCAGGAAGACTGACACAAGTTTGAAGCCAGCCTGGGCTACATGTTGAGTTCAAGCCCAGCCTGAATTAGAGTAAGACTCGTCTCCAAAAAAAAAAAAAAAAAGGACACAGAGGCAAACAGTACCTATTCACACTTTCGTTTCTATTCCGTGATGGTTTCCCCATAGGTTTAAGTCAGACTAACTATTCTTCATCTACAATTCCCAATATAGGTTTACTCCCTATATTCAGTTGCTTATACAACTGCTGTTTGACAAGGGTCTTAAAACAAAATTAATACTATGATTTGAAGCTACAAATGCTGGGTACATGAAAAGGAATATCAAAAATTAATAAAGATATGGTTGAAAGCTACAAAATATCTTAATTTTTTTCAGGTCAAAGAGTAAGGAAATGAGCTTCAATTCCATGCAACTAATGCAAAGTGCTTATTGCTGAGCATTGTTTGGCAGACCTCCAGAATTCTGTAATGCACTGTAGGATATCAACAAGTACTGATAAAATACACTTTTGGATCTGAGAGCATTGCTGATGACTTTAATATGAAATTATAATCAGAAAGCTTTTGTCACTACACAAGGAAAATCAGCCTTCCCACACCAAAGGTCACAGCTCCGATGCCGTGAAACAAGCCTGGGTGCTGTGAAACAAGCCTGGGTTACAATGTCTACCCAAGGATATATGGGAAGAAAATTGTCTGCATGGGAATACTGCAATATTTATGATCCTATCAGATGTGATAACCAACAACTAATAAACTAATGACGAGCCCATTCTTTCAAATATCTCCATTACAGTTAGAATAGTTTTTGACAGAACTATGTTACATTCTCTTTTTCAGATGGCCTCCAAAGTGAGAGAAATATTGGCTCTTTGTGAAAACCAAACTCTCCTCACCCATGACTTCCCAGTTCTTCCTATTAAGCTGTGGGCTGTATCTGCAGGAGCACAGGGAAGAGAATACTGTCATTATACGATATTATGCTTCAGAAAGAATGGAAACAAGTCTTATGTAAATGGGGAGGGGAAGAGCTGTGGAAGGGAAAAAAAGAGAATGAGAAAAAAATGAAATTTTATCATGTACAGTTTCAAACTATGATGACTGTGATCATTATATATATCTAAAATGTAACAATAAAATCTGATGGAAAAAAAGAGATTATACTTCAGTAATTTGGTCAGAAATCACCAGCACTTTTCTTATTGATCTTGTAGTTCCACACTTGGTTGCAGCAATTGAGGGTCTCAATCCACAAATATAAAAGACCTTATGAAACACCACTTAAGTAAGGTTCACAGAAGAGAAAGGAGACCAAGCTGGTCTAGTTTGTCATCATTTCTTCAGTATCCACCAATGAATACTCTAGAAATAGTTTTTACTGAGTGTTAATCACATACCAGGCCCAGTGCTAGTCAGGCCACAGCAAATCCGACAGTCTCTGCTCTCCCATACTAAAAAGTAGACATAACAGGAGCCAGGAGGAAAAAAAAGAACAGAAAACAGGCTAGTGTAATAACCTAAGAGTTTAGGAAAGACAACATTTATTCTTGTTCCCCCAAATGACCACATGATTGCCTTCCTTCTAACAGCTGGGTCTCTGCCCAAATGTCCCTTAACAGAAAGTCCTCTGACCCATAATATTAAGACAGGTCATCCCATCACCTGTCACCCATCTCTCAGCTGTTCATCCTCCTTCCTTGTCATCTGATCTCTATAGTGTTCATTATTATCTGAAACTCTATTATTTACCTGTTGGGCTATCTCCTGCCATTAAAATATAAGTTTCAACCACTGAGTGTGGTGCTGTATGCCTGTAAACCTAGAATTTAGGCTGAGGAAGGAGGACCACTGATCCATGAGTCTGAGTTCAAGGCCACCCTGGGGTACATAGTGAGTTCAAGCCCAGCCTGAACTACATAGTGCGACCTTGTCTCAAACCATGCCCCCAGAAAAAGTTAAGTTCTATGAAAGCATAACCTCATCTGTCTTGTCCACTGCTCTGTCTCTTTCATGGAGTATAGTGGCTGGGATGCAGCAGACATTTAATAACATTTATGGGAAGGAGACACTCTCCCACCAGTGAAGTACACAGGAAGGGATATATATATATATATATATATATAATTTTTTTAAGGCAGAGTCTCACTATGTAGTTCAGGTTGGCCCTGAATTTGAGGTGAACCTCTTGCCTTAGCCTCTTGAGTGCTGGAATTACACGCTGGGATTTTACAAGTGTGTGCCACCACACGGTATACCAAGGATATTTATAGGCAATTCATCTCACACAGAAGAGCCTTAATACTTAAAAATACTTTTAAAATCACCTCACTCAATAACAAAAAAAAACCAGAAATCAAGCTAAGTATAGGAATCAATAACCACAGAATTCTGAAATCTATGTCACAAAGGAAGCATTAATTAAGCAATGATGCTAGGAAAGGTCTTTCATCTACTGCTTTTTTTAACTGTTCTTTTTATAATGCCTCTAAATTATATAGCTTTTTTTCTAGAATGTTCTCCAATTGGTAATCATTCATTCAAATAAAGGTCAACACAAGTTAATTTCTGTGAAAAAATATCAATACATGTGCACCAAGAATGCTTTTCTATACTTAAACTTCAACAGCTGTATTTTTCCCAGGATGCTGGGGGTTCAAACCCAGGGCCTCATGCATGCCAAGTAAGCACTCCACTGAGGTACATAACCCCCCAGCCCTGAAGCAGGTATTTTGAAAAAGCTACTGGTACAGCCGAAATACAACAATAAAATTACACAATGCAGTCACAAAGTGAAACTTGCACAACCAGTTCACTTATGCTAATGAGACTGGAAATTCAGAATAAAAACCCTCCATCCTTCACTGGTACCCTCTGTAGGATCCATGCATAGTACCAGGTACACGGTAGTTACCTGACAAGTATCATTGAGTTTTCAATTGAAAAGTAGCATGCCTGTAATCCCAGTATTGGGAGGCTGAGGTAGGAGGATCACTGTGTGTTCGAGGTCAGCCTGGGCTACATAAATGAGTTCAAGGCCAGCCTGAACTACAAAGTGAAACTCTGCCTTCAAAGGAAAGTGAAAGAAAGGAAGAAAGGAAGAAAGGAAGAAAGGAAGAAAGGAAGGAAGGAAGGAAGGAAGGAAGGAAGGAAGGAAGAAAGAAAGAAAGAAAGAAAGAAAGAAGAAAAGAAAAGAAAAGAAAGAAAAAAGAGGAACACGCAAAGCACGCCAAACAATTAAAGACCTGCTAAATTTTTAGGCAGAAAAAGGTACATGGAAGGCCTTTGGGCTCCACACTGAACCAAAACATCTATGTGAAAAAAAAAGCTGCATAAAATGGTAGTCTCTTATGCATCCTGGAATCTTAAAAACTGGATCTAGCAATATCATTAACGTTCACTCCTCTGAATCCTGTTCTGAACGTGGAATCAATCTTGGAAATCTTCCAAGAGGAAGAATCTAGTCATTCCTGATCAATAAACGGTAATCTAGAGGATGAGTCCTTTCACGTGCTACTTTTTGCCTATTTTTTTGCAGTGAGCAAGCACTGCTTTTGTAAAAACAACAAAAAGCCTTCATTAAAAAAAAAATTAATGACATGAAAGTAAGTAGGACGACTATTATTTTCTCCCTTCTCTAAACAGTAACAGTGCTCTCTGTATGTGCACCAATTCAATAGGCAGGGAACAACTGGTTAACAGACGCCTTGCTCACATGTGTTCTGGTCACAGATAAGGTGCTTTCTGTGGTAAACAAGACTCTATCAGGGTCAGCTGGCCCTCAGTAAATGCTTTGCAGCACGACCAATGCTTGGAACCAAAACCAAGTGTTCACGGAGAGTCTAGTGGCCCCATTTCAGAAGCCCACAGAACACTTTCCAGCCCTTTTTTGCTCAGCCAGCTGGACTAGATCAAGGATGTGCACAGGTTTCCAGGTCGGGACCCTTTAATTCACCTATCCGTGAAGGACGCCAAAGAGCATTAGTTTATGAGAATTATATCTATCGGTAGTTACTGTGATCAAAATGAAGACAACACAAGAGCACTAGAGGCATCAGGGTGGTGATGACATCACACATTCTGTGGCTTCTGGAAAACTCCACTGCATGCTGGCAAAAGGGTGAGTGCAAAGGATTGTTCTGAAAAGTTCTAACCTTGCAGGTACCCAGAAAATGTCCCGGAGAATTAGGGGACTGGATAATCAAGACCTCATTCAACACTTCGGTTGTGAAGTATGGTTTCTCAAACTTGACACTACTGATGTTTTGAAGTGTGTCATTCCTTGTTAAGAGGGGCCATCCTGTACTTGCAGGAAGTTCAGCAGTCTCACTGGCTTTTGTATACTAGCTGCCAAAAGCAGTCCCCCTCCCCCAAGCTGCCAAAACCAAAAGTGTCTTCAGCTACTTCCAAATATCCCCTGACTGAGAACCAGTGTTGGCTATTCTACTGAAATGTGAATTATAAAACGTTTACCTCCTATTGCTTTCTCAGAACCCTTCAATATGTCTATTTCCCCTCTACTCCCACCTAGATCTGTTCCTTCTGTGCTCTTATGTCACAAACAGCAGTCAGTGGGTAATCAGTACAGGATGAATCAGGTCAGGAAGAGACATTCTGGTCAAAGTTCACCTTTAGCCATTAAAGCTGTTACTGACTGTCTACTAGGGCAGAGCAAAGCAGACATTCAGCCAGCCGTTCTTCCGACCAACTCACAACCCAATGCTTAAGAACTGATGTTCTCCTCCAAAAACAAGGGAACAGCCAATGTATGATGGGGAAGAAGAAAGCAAGAAATTTAACTATGAAGGAAGTGCCCTACAAAACTCAGATACACGACCATCGAAACCACCTATCTGGAAAACTCCCAACTGAAGCATCTGGGTGCTTTTCTTTTTTTTGGTCAGTGTCTGGCTGAAGTAGCTAACCTGATACAATACCCACATCCTTAATACTTCCAAGGCAGATATTCACTCCCCGCCAAAGTTCTCCCTCATCGTTTTAGTCTTTAGAGATTGAGACCAAGTTTTCTCTCCTGAAAACTGCCCCGGTCAATCTAGGTTCCTTCACCCTCAAAACTCTGAGCAGCAAACTCAAATCCTGCATCATTCCTCATCGCTTTAATCACCCTTTCTTCACAGCCTCACACTGCTCCGCACAAACCAAACCCTTAAGACTGGAGCATGTCATACTGCCCATAATCCCAGAATTGGCCTGTAATCCCAGCACTCAGGAGGCTGAGGCAAGAGGATCACCACGAGTTCGAGGGCACCCTGAGGTACATAGGAGGCTGAGGCAGGAGGATCACCACGAGTTCGAGGGCACCCTGAGGTACATAGTTCAAACTACACAAACCCTGTTAAAAAAAAAAAAAAGGCATCACTGTGGCGGCGCCTCAGACTCTACTGTCCTAGCCGCCGCCACCACCACTCTTCCCTCCAGCGATTTCACGCAGGTAGTCTTCTCTCAAGTTTTTCCTCATCGTGTAGTTTGCCCACCACCTTCAAAACTCTTCTCTGATCCTGGAAAATCAACACTCCCCTCTGCAGCCCCCGAGTTGGCACGTACGCCCTGCCATACTCACCCCTCCACGCGAACCCCAAGTCACTCCCAGCCCGACCTACCCCTCCCTCCCGGGCGCGCGGACCCGCCTCCCCCTCAACCCCTCGGCCCGACCCGAACCTACCCGACCCGACCGACCCGCCCCTGGGAATTCCCGGGGGCCCTTCCTCCCGCCGCCCCTCGCTCAGGCCTTCTCTAGGTCACTGCTTGTCTCCCTGGGGCAGCGACACTGCCCAGTCAGCCGCCGAGCCTTCGGCACCCGGGCCCAGACGAGCCTCTTGGAACCGGCGCCCCGGGCCCAGGCGGAGAGTCTACCCGGAGGGCCCGATAACTCACCCAGGACGAGACAGAGGAGAACGAGCTCGAAGCCCGGAACACGGGCGAGGCGGAAGCACACCATGATCCTGCAGGGGAGAAGGGGCAGCGGCGGCGACAGCGGCAATACCAGCGACAAGGCTTGCGGGACCTGAGGCTGGAAATGGAATGACCACCGACCACGGCGCTGCGAAAGCCAAGACTGCTCTCCGGCCAGAGTCACAAGACCAGGGGCTGGGCTCACCCTCGCTTTCAGCCAATCTGCGCGTCGGAAGGCGGTGAGGGGGGCGGTGATGGTGACCCGGTGGGCGGGGCGACCACGCCCTGGCTTTTTGGATCACGATCGGTATTAAGCTCCTAAGAGATATGCTCGGAAGGCATTTTCTGAGGCCCAGGAGGGAGGATGAACTTTTGAAGGCTGTAGATACAATATTTCTGTCCTGGCTCCTTAAGGATAAAGAGAATAATTTTCTAGACATAGAAATAAGGATCTCAACCTAATACATACAAAATAATACATGATTATTCTCCAAACGTCACAGCCACCTAGGCAGTTCAGAGTTAGATGCGCCAGGAAGCTGTGGAGTCACTGACCACCCTAGTTCACGAAGTTGCAACACCCTATTTCTCAGATGGGGAAATTGAACTCAGAAAGAGGAAGTGTCATTTTAAACACAGAAAGAAAAAGGTGAGAGAAATAAATAATAGAAGGATAGAAAAATGAAGATGAACCACTCAGAGCCACTGCTGGTGGGCATGGGGACTCAGGACCATAATCCCACCATTCAGGAGGCTGAGGCAAGAGAATCATCATGACTTTGAGGCCAGTCTAGGCTATATAGCAAGACCCAGTCTCAAAAAAAAGAAAGATAAGAAAAGAGAGACTGTTAATGTGACATACACACATAGAGAGAGATATTTTTCCTACGTGTATGCACACAAATATTCTGTAATGCATTTGTACTAAACATAGTATTTGGTATACTTATCAAGTAATAAGTGTACCATTTAAAAGCCATATAAATCTCTAGGTAGAATAAAATAATGATTCTCGAATGTTTCCAAAAGAATCACCTCAAGATTTGTTTGCAGATTCTTGTATGTAATTCCCCCAAAGATTTAGAAATACAAGGTCTGTGGCAATCCTACAAGTCTGCTCTTGTTTGTCGATTGGTTTGAATTTTAAAACAGGACTTCAGTTAGTAGCTCAGGTCAGACTTGAACTTGCAGTCCATCTGCCTTTGCCTCCCAGAGTGGCTGGGATTTCATCTGTATGTGGCAACATTCTGCTAGAAATTTTATTAAAATAATTCCAAGTGAGTCAGGTGCTTTGGTCCTTGGACCATATTTTAAGAAACACTATAATACAGCTTCAAAATCATCCAGCCCAGGAAATCCTAATCTAGGGTCTATAAATTAGCCATGACAGGAGTTTGGAGGGTGGAGACATTCAGTGAATCCTTGGAAATTACGTACAGCATTTTTCATTTTGTTTTGTTTTTGAGACAGGGTCTTACTAAACAGTTCAAAATGACCTTGAACTTGTGGCAATCTTTCTGCCTCAGCCTCTCAAGTACTGGGAATACAGGCCTGCACCACCACACCCAACTACAGGAAACACTTATGTATGTGTATCTTTCTGGGGAAGTTTATAAGTTTAACCATTTCTTACATGGGACCTGTAACCCCACCCTAGCCCTCATTCGAACCTATTCTTTGCTCTAATGTTACTAACTCCTGAAAGTGGGGACACTTATCAATGAATGTTGTTCATCACAGATGAGTATAAGCCATGAGCAAGTGATTTGCCCAACACAGGGCTGACATAAGCTGTGGTATTTATTAGTCATTGCCTCTAGTAAAATGTCATTTGACTGCCCCACCATTAATGGCGCTTGGCCAGGGTTGCGTCCTGGGTACAGTGGTCTTCAGGGAACACATGACCCACTTGAGTACTCAGAAATTGCTCCACTGATCCCTGCTGATGGACTTCAGCCCTTCTCCCGCCACTGGAAGTCGCATGAATTTAATGTTCAGTAAAATTCTAAATTCCAGGAGAAGAGAGAGAATGGTGGGAAGAACATAGGATTGGCAGTCAGAGGAACTGGGTGTGGGGGCTCTCTTCCTGGCAGTGTGACTTCAGGGAAGTCGCTTGATCCCTTTGACCTCTGTATCCTTATGTATAAAATGAAGCTGTGGGACTAGAGCTGTGTTTCTTCTCCCTGACTGGACTTGTAGAGATGTCTTTTGGTTCCATTGCTTAAGGTTATTATTTAGCTGGTCTGGAGTCAGGCCTAGGCATGGTATGTTTCTCAAAACACCTGCAATGCAGTATTAATAGGTCAGAAATGGTCACTTAGGTGACCTCAGCTTTATAATCCTATGACTCCGATAGGTAAATACTCATTTATTAAAAATATAAGGAAGTAGGCTGCGGATTTAGCTCAGCAGCATAAGCCCCTACCTTGCAAGCGTGGGCTCATGAGTTCAATCCCCGGTACCAAAACAAAACAAAACAAAAATATAAGGAAGTAATGTATACCAATTGACAAATTCCTGCCCTTTATCTCTTGCAAATGTCATACAAAGAAACACTTTAAGGCAGGCATGGTGGCACTTGAGAGGCTGAAGTGGGAGGATCGCCTCGAGTTCAAGGCCATCCTGGGCTAGATGGTGAGTTCAAAGCCTGAACTAAACAACAAGACCCTGTCTCAAACAAAGACACCAAAAAGAAACAGAGCAAAATGCATGTGACCTTATAATCTAAATCTGCCCCGTTGAAAGTTTTTCCTCAGACAGAAATATTTACTAGGTCTCTCTGCTTCCAGACCACCATGCAATGAATATCTCTCCTCTTCTTGAAAGAAAGCAATCTGAAAAGGATAGTTACTGTATTATTTCACCTAAAGAATATTCTGGAAAATGCAACTATGGAGCCAGTAAAAACATTAAAGATTGCCATGGGTTGGAGGAGAGGGAAAAATAAGTGGACCACTGAGAAGTTTTAGGGCAGTGAAATTATTCTTTGTGACACTGCAGTGGTGGATACATGATATCATACATTTGTCAAACTTCAGAATGTGCAAGGCAAACAGTGACCTCTGATGTAAACCACGGCCTTCAGTTAGTAAGGATGAGTCGGTGTTGTTCGTTGATTAAACATGTGCAACACTCACACTGGACGTCGACAGTAAAGGAGGTCTGGGGAAAGGAAGGGGGTATTTAGGATTCTGCACTGTCTGTGCAGGTTTTCTGTGAACCTAAAATTCCTCTGTAAAAAAACAAGGCCAGGGATTTAGCTCAGTGGCAAAAGCAACTTCTTGGCACGCGTGAGGTCATGAGTTTGATCCCTGGTAAAAAAAAAAAAAATCAAAACAATTTAAAATGTCTAAAAATGGGAAATGAACATAAAAACCTTATATACTGGGAGGGAAGTTAAATGATCTGACCTTGAGCAGATCATTTAACTTCCATGTAGTGGATCTGCCTTACTTTTCTCCTTTGAGCTACTCTGCAGAGCTGTTATATAAGGTTCCCTGCTACACGTCCAATGCTTCACTATGCCATAAATGTCAACCTATGCACCAGGGTATATATGGCTAAAAGACCCTTTAAAGAATTGCCACTGAATCTGTTTTCTTTTCTAACAATTTTTAAACTTTGGTTATTTGAATTCATGGAGTCATAAATCAAGGGATTTTACTGTAGCCCTATTCACAATAGCCAAGAAATAGAAACAATCTATGTGTTCATTATCTGGTGAATAAAGACAATGTAATACACATAAAAAATGAAATACTATTCAGTGGTAATAGGATGAAGTCTTGTTATCTGTGACAACATGTCACTGGAGATCATGATGTTAAATGCAATGACCCAAGCATAGAGAGACAAGTACCACACACCCTCTCATATGTGCCATCTACATTGTTGATGTTGTGGAAGTGGAGAGTGGGGGGGGCACCAGTGTGCTGGGGAATAGAGAGAAAGGGGGTGTGGAAAGTGATTTGTCAGTGGTACCGAGTCTCACTTAGGACTAAGAAATTCTGATGCACAATGAAACAGTGGGGTAACTACAGGAAATGGTAGTGGACTGTGTGTTTTAATAGGCTAGAAGAAGAGCAGGGCATTGTGGCACACACCTAAAGTCCCAGCATTTGGGAGGTTAAGTACGATAGACGCAAGTTCTAGACCAACCTGGGCTACAAAGTGAGCTCAAAGATAGCCTGAACTGCATAGCAGGACTCTATCTCAAAAAAACAAAGTAGAAAAAAACAAAAAAAAGTAAGTAAAAGAAAGTATTTGAATACTTTCATCATGAGAAAATGATGTTTGTGGAGATAGGTTCAACCTGATTTAAACATTATGCAATGTATATATATATATATATATATATATCATAATATCGCATACTGTCCAATGATTATATAAACATTGTTTTTATGTATCATTTGAAAAATAAATTTAATTTTTAAAATGCTGGTTCTCTGATTGGGCCAGGCACTTTCTTGACATTAGAGAATATTTTGGATATTACATATTTCATCAGAATAAATAGGCTGAAAACAATCTTAAATCTTTGGTTTGAGCTTCTAAACTCCTTATTGTTTAATGCTAGTTGGGTGTGATGGTGCCTATAAGCCCAGCACTTAGGAGGCTGAGGCAGGAGGATCACAACTTGGGCTACGAAGTGAGCTCTAGACCAACCTGGAATAAATAGCAAGACCCTGTCTCAGAATAAATGAAAAACAAACCAATAAACAATTGTTTAATGCTTTACCCTCAAAACACTCAGAACTAGCCCTTTCTGCACTCAGCTTCCATTAACCTGCCCTGGGCTGGAGGCACTCTGCTCAGGCGCGGGGGCCGCAATGTTCCAGCAACTCTCTGAGGCTCCCTCCCAACTAAGCTTCAAGCCTGCCGATTTGATGGCGATGCTGTTGTATCCAGAGTATTTCCCTGCGCCTGACCTCACACTTCCACGGGGCTGGCACAAAAGTCCCCAGCACCCCACCCCCACGCCGCCATAGCTAGATTATGACTCTTTTGAGCATCATTGTGGACACCTGACGTTTTGGTCCATTACTGCGAACACTTCCTGTAACACCAACACACTGAAAGGTGTGAGAAATAATTGCCCTGCAGAGTCTGTGGGTGGCTGGCAGAAATGGCACTTCACAAATCAGGGTAGAGATTCCAATAAAAACTGAAAATAGAGATTCCATTTGACCCAGCAATTCCCCTTCTTGGTATCCTCCAAAAAGTATTAAAAGAATTAAAAGCATCATACCACAGTGATGTATGATGTACAAGCACCCATGTTACAGCAGCATAATAGCTAAATCTTGGAAACATCACAAACACCCATCAACCAACAAGTAGATAAAGAAGATGTGTTCTTTTGTTTTATAAAAGATAAACTAAGACATTTCTAAGTAAATGGATGCACCTTGAGACTATACTTTTTGCTTGTTTTTGGTTTTTTTGTTTTTTGAGACAGGGTCTTGCTATATCGTTTGGTCTGAATTTGAAATCACTAGCCCAGGCTGGCCGTGGACTCTCAGCAAGGCTCCTGTCTCAGCCTTTCAAGTGCTGGGATTACAAGTATGTGCCACCATGCCCAACCAGACCACACTTTTAAGTGAAATATCTTGGACACACATATGTAAACACAGTATTGTCTCTCTGGTGTGAGAAACCAAAAATGTAAACAAGGACCAAAATGTATTACAGATATTGTGAAATAGGAAAAAATGTTCAAATGAGAAGGGGAACTAGGGAGTGGGGAGAAGGAAAGGAAAAAAGGAAAAAATCGTAAGAAAGTTTTTGCAAATAAGGAGGGGAAGAGCAATTGAAGGGAGGGGACTGGATGGGAATGGGGAAAAGAAGAAGCAAGCTATATCATGCACAAGTACAAATTCCCTGTGATGAGAGTGATCATTATGTACATCTAAATTGCACCAATAAACTTAATTAATAAATAAAGAAGAAGGAAAAATAAATGA